>JAQFYB010001563.1:0-31460 GCA_034694085.1 Pogonognathellus longicornis | reverse complement strand
TATAGCATTAGAGTTCGGACCGGGTTCGGACCGGGCTTGAGAAATATCGGGTTCGGACCGGGCCGGGCCTCATTTTAATGTTTCAGTTCGGGTCCGGGCTGGGTTCGGCCCGATGTTTTTCGGACCGGGTTTCAAAAAACCGGCCCGTTCCCAGCTCTAGTGTAGGTGTACTGTTAATTTTTTTAAGGCTTCAAGAGCTTTACTTTGTCTTCCACTGTCGCATTGTCATATCGATTTTCTAGTTAGGTGCTTAGTAAGTTCCAATCATTAAACTTACATTTTAGCTTCCTTTCTTGAGACGAGTCTTGAGACGATGTGAGTTGCTTCTCTTAGACTTAGGCTGCCATAGTGAGTGTCGCCACGTATTGATTTTAATGCTACTCAAATATACATAATATCATGCTATAAAAAATTCAAACTTCATCTTCGCGATATTTCCTTTTAGTAGGTTTTTTCCTTGATCTTCGATCATCTGAGAAGCACAGCTTGTAATTATGCTGTATTTGGCGAAATATTTCAGTTTCAAAATTAAAATAGCTTTCAAAACCCGACAAATATTAAGTAACATAATTTAACTTCATTTAAGCATTTCAGCTGGAATAAATTAATCATGATGAATGATGCAATAAAAGTTAAACAATTTTTATTTTTCATTTTTTATTACTCTATTATGAAAACTTTTGATTTCTAACCTTTTATCATGTTGTATTGATTAATAAAGTATTGATTTTGTAACAAATGTAATAGTTTTTTAAGTATTTTACATGCAAAATTAAATGTAGGTATAACTGGTTATCCATAGCACTAATAATATACTTTCATGCATGCAGGATAAGTTATTAACTCTGTGTATCTACAAGTAATGTAGTGTTTACTACACTATACCTACTACCGAATAAAGCTCAAAACATTGGTATAGGTATAAGAATTTATTGGTATGCAAATCATTTGACATTGAACCTAAGAAGTTGATGGATAGGTACCAATTGTGAATGTAGTTCAAGTGCGGTAACTGTTTATTTGTTTCGATTATGCTACTCTACAATGGTGATTAGGTATCTGTAATAAATATAATATTAACGTTGTTTGTAAACGATGTATATATTTAGGCCTACAAAAAATAGTCTCATGTTTCAAACGAACTGTGATATTGTATATGTACATCGCATCATAATTTATAGTGATATTAGTTAGAAAAACACAAAAGAGTGTAGTATTTTGTGTTTTCAAGCAAATGAAGGTTAGAATGTAAAACTCTTAAATACTAATGTAAGAAGGAATCATGGGTAGATCATTTGTTAAGTTGTCTATCATATTGTGCTTTATAAGTTACGTCAGATAGTTTATAGAAATTGTGAATCTGTGTGTCCGTCTGTACGATTACAAAAGAACGGACTTGGGTAAAACTTGTTACGCATATTCTCGAGATCTGAGGAAAAGTTAAATTCCAAGATAGGGTCAAATGTCAATTCCAAGCCTGTATACAGGGTGGCTAATTGCTGTTAGTCCAAATTGGGTTAGTTTTTTTTACTCTACGCCCGATAATGCGCACATTTTAACTTTATATTTCAATTTTTCCTTCCATAGAAAGGGAATACTAGATACGTCCATGGTTGACACCATTTACACTTTAATTGAATGCTGTTGCTGTAGCAGTAGTGCAATAAATGAGCATTTAAGCTATTTACGACAAAGTGTGCGTCACGTTCCATAGGTTGATGTGATTGATATATTGAATTAGACATTTACATTTCCTTCTTAATTAAGAAAGGTGTGAGTGCAAGATTTCGTTGTATTTTTTAAATCATGTAGCGCTTATTTTGGTAGCGAACACAACAATGACACAGTAGCATTGGTATACTGCAATGTCGCGGTTCAATTCAAACATTTGAATATTTTCAATTATGTTCTTGTCCCACCTTTTCGTACTAGATCTAGTACGAAAAGGTGGGACAAGGTGGGCTGTTGATATGACGTTGATATAAATATACAGATGCAAACTGCGACACCATGTTTGACTTTTGGTAAGAAACAAAGACAATGCAACCAGTGCGCAGTGGCGTAAATAACACATAATATGCAACCTATGCGGCGCATATGGGCCACAATATCCTAATGTTTAATAAAAAGAGGTTATTTTACCACAAAAAGTACAAAAATTAGGACAAATTTTCGCGCTACACGTGAATTCGATTCACATTTCATTGATTTTGGCCGAATAACCGATTCTTGCATATGCCCACCAATTTATAGTTACGCCACTGAATGCTTAACTACCATTTTCAAACTTTCAATTAACAACCAAAAACGATAGTAAAGATTGAATAATTATGTATAATAAACTCGTTTCTTACGATGGTTTCCTTTATGCTATATGGTTGTAACGATTTATACTATACATAATTAAGAAGACTTGTACAATATTCCTTTCATACATTATAATACATACATTAGCAAAAAACAATGCATCATATGAAAAGCGGTAGAGTAAACGAATAATATTTTATCGTTGTAGTAGCAATTATTCCTACCTCACCAAATCATAAAGTACAGTGTATATATTATATCTATGTATTATTTTACTATATCAAATTGCAATAGTATTAATGTTGTCTTACTTATATGTACAGGTGTGTTCATAAAATATAAGAGTCTGAACAAAAGGTAGTTGCAATGAGAAAAATTATTATAGGCTCAGGTACAGTACATAAATGTTATAATATTATAAGTATCCACCTCAATATGAAAGATTGTCACATTATTTCCATATACACTACATATACAGGCCATATCCTTTAATTGACATTAACTATATAGCTCATAAAATTTTGAAATAAAAATAATTCCTCAATTACATATTTAAAAACACTTGTAATTATTTATTATTTTCGCTCTGCGACTTCCTTTAGATAAATTGGGCGTAAATGTCTAGACTTAAAATGATAAGATCAGTTAAAATCAAAAGTGTAACTAATGGTATACTATTTTTGCATAAATTTATTTTCCTACAATTTATTGTAGCTAATTAGTATATTATTATTAATTACAGGACGTAAATGTCAATGTCAATACAGAGGAGGACATTTTTTGTTATTAAAATCCTGAGGTCCGATCTGGTGATCGTTTGACATTGCAATAGGTGTCAAATAGTTTCTCACATTTTCCACCGATGTGTCGTCGATAGTGCCGTCGTATTCAGCTAAAAGATTGTAGGCATCCCAAAACTCATCCCACTTCAAATAAGGCTCACACCCAGGAAGCTCTTTACTTAACACCTGACACACAATCGTCATATTCTCATTCATATCCTATAAAACAGGAAAAATTAAACACAAAATTTAGATAATTTGCATAATATTTTCACACATTATTACAGCAACCAAATTTAAACTAACATTCTCAAAGTTTTATTGGTCTTAATTAAATCTAAATGATGTATTAGGTGTCCAAATGTGTGTACCTTTCCAACCAAAGTGCAGAGAATGGGAAGCATCTGTTTCCACTCGACATCTTCTGAGCTATCCCAATTAGTTCTTTGATACAATTTGTCAATTACATTCTCCTTCATGCAGATTCCCTTCCATTTCTCTTTGACCTCATTCATACTAACTGTAGCCTTGTTGGCAAACTGAACTTGACAAAATGACCCAATTCAAATGTTGATCAAAAACAAAATTTAATGTGTCATGTAGTATCGACTTTTCCTTTATTCAATACCTGCTTATTAAGGATTTGTAGAAGGCCCACCGTCAGTCCTTCAGTGGCTGTGTTGCAACTATCCACATTTTCCATTCGCTCCTTCACTGGTGGAGTTTCTCCTTTTGCCATACTACGGAAGTAAGCCACACTCCAAACCAGCAAATCTGATGGCTCAGTTCTTATTGCAGATTTTGTGTAATTTTTTAAGATTCCTGGTAGACTCACAGGAATTCTAATTTGTTGATTACAATATAACACCTCCATGTTGCAGATCTTTCCAAATTATTTTTTGAAACTAACTAAATTTTATAGTATCACATAAACACTCAAAAAAATGTACAGCTCATAAACTTAAAAATAATTTTCTTATCTAGTTAGATTCTAAATGGCAGTATAAATCTTAACACTGAAATTTCAATCTTTTTTCTCCTTTGACTATTTGCCGATAGTTACGAATGTAAAAGAATATTTGAGATTTATTTTGCTAATTCAAATGGAAATTTGAAACACAAATAAATAATAATGATCGTTCCTTGTCACTGGTTCACAGGAAAGCAACTGCCAAAGTAAATGCAGCTCCGTGATATTCTGTTGAATATTAAGATACATTAGATTGCAAATGATTTTTTATACAGCAAGGTTTGTTTTGTGCTAGGTGTTTGAACGTTTCTATAGAGATGACCCTCCAGCAGCAAATACAACCTTGCATGCAACTCTTGTTTTTTATTATGGGCCATAAAGACTCATCTAGATCTTATGATTACAATCTACAAGTTCCTTTCAACAATCCTTTGTATGTGCCCTTACTTTGATTTTTAAGCTAAAGTAGAAATAAATTAATCTTAATGCATTTTACACAGTATGTAACGTTCCACTTCATTTACAGCGAACACTTATTATATTGTGCATATCGTTAGTGTAATGTTTAAAAATTAATTAATATTTTAATGTTTCCGAAGAAGCCATACAGTAACAATTACATCATGGATATATTTTTTCATTATACAGATAATCTTATTTATACAATAATGAACATCTTTAAATGTTTTAGCAACGTGTAAAATGCGGTGGTTATACTGGATTTATGTGAGACGAATAATAATATGAGGGGTTTTTCATGGATGGAAGGAAGAGCATAATGGTGTAGGACTAATACATGAGATGAGTCGCTGTCATGTTTTCAGCTGTAACTAGCGCTAAAACCAAATCCTGATAATAGTGTGTACTGAATAAAGTACTAATTGTATTGTATCTTTAGTGATGGATCAATCTGTCGCCAACAAAACGCCAGTATCCTGGCTGCATGAAATTTGCACTCGAAATAATATTAGCCCCAAGTATGAGTTGCTGCAAGTGGAAGGTGCAGTCCATGAACCTATTTTCCAGTACCGATTGACATTGGAATACAATGGAAGGGCATTAGAAGGTGAATAGTAAAGTACATAAACCGTAAACGCAATCATGTCTCATCTTTTTTCTGCCTCTTCCTTCTGTCCCCAACTTCACTAGCAAATACTGACAATCAAAATTTTTAATATTAATAACTTTGTCTTTCAAACTTTAGGTAAAACAGTTAAATGTATCATTCATTTTTCGCATTATATTGTATACAAGACTCCCAACATAAAAGATGTAATAATTTAAGTCTTGTTAAAAAATAACAAATGTTTAGCTTTATGTAAATAATTGTCTATGTTGATGTAAATGGACTCAGTCGGCTCTAAATGTTAACTCTATTTATGCATATTTTTGTCATTCTGTCTCTGCTTAATCAAAGAGTTCCTTTATACCTATAACTTTAACCTACGACTTTAAAAATACGAAGTTCAACCTACATATTAAATCCGCAAAATTTATTAGCACCATAAACCGACAATAATAGAAATGCAATAGACACTCCTTGCAGTATGTCAATGCAAATTCAAACACTACATTTCATTTATTGTCATTTGCGAGCAAAATATTAAGTTCCGATGCCTGAAAGACAGGAAATGGGAACAAGAATTTTAACTTGAATCAATGGGATGAATACTTTACACTATTACACTAAACAAATAATTAAAAGAACTTATCTGAAATCTTATTACTTGCTAGTAACATTAATAATTGCAGTCAGATCTGAGCTACCATTCATGATGAGTAAAATTTATGCACAAGAATTAATTCATATTAGTAATTTAGTATTAATTCATGTCAAATATTGATGTTAATATAAGGAGCATTATTACTACAAACGACATACAACATATTTAATTACCTATGTGAGTTGGACATATAATATTAGTGTTCTGTATTACACCCTCTTGAAATTCATGATTTGAAACATACAGAAAACTATTTAAACACACACAGTGTAGACAATTGCAAATAATATTTGTCTGTAATTAATGCTACAATATGAAGTAGGTACATAATAACATAATTATAGTGAGTGAAAGAATGATATAAACCAATTTTTTTTGTAGAAACGGGGACAGGAAGATCTAAAAAGGAGGCCAAACACAACACGGCACGAGCCATGTTACGTGCTATGAACATCACACCGACTGACTTATACGGCATGAATGGAGGAGCAAATCCTGGCCTGGACGATGAACTGAAATTAGGAAATGATACTGATGTTGGAGGAAACCCAGTCGGAGTTCTCCAAGAACTCTGCATGAAAATGAAATATCCCCCACCCAGTTACGACGTAAGACTCTTTTGTGCCTCATGAACTAAAAAACATAATTGTATTTAGTATACATATAAAAGCATCCAATTAATTTAGCCTTGGACCCAACAGTGTCAAGGTTCTCTCTAGCAGATTGCTGTAAATTAAATATACATCCATATTTCTGCTTCTCCATCATTTAAATAATTTTACGTTGAATTCTCTTATAGGTAGATTCAGAAGAAGGATTGCCACATGAGCGGCAGTTTGCAATAGCATGCCGAGTTGGTGATCAATTTGTTGAAATTGGAAAAGGCAAGTCAAAAAAATTGGCCAAAAGAGTTGCTGCCCATATGATGGCAGAACGTCTTAGATCTCTTCCTTTGGAAACAGCCAATACACATGCATATGACGATGACGATGATAAAATTGTAGAGCAAATCAATTCTCTTTATGTCACACATAAAAATAGAAAAGGATTACCGAATAAGAATAATATTGAGAAAATTGTACAACTTTATAAAATACATTGGGGCTTAGCCGGAAATACATTAAATACGATCAAGGTACATTTTCAATACATCCTGATACAATGTGGTCTACACTCACTCAAAATAACCTTAATGAAATTATTGCAATGTTTTTCATGAATGTAGGATCCGACGTTTGAAACTGATAATCCTGAACAAATTGTAAATGCTTTAGAAGCGGAACATAATTTCAAGGCAATGTTTATTGAACTGGATGAAATAACGTCCACAAATCAATACCAATGTCTTGTTCAGATTACCGTTGAACCACCTGCGGTTCTAATAGGGGCTGGTGATACTATTGCTGAAGCAAGAAAAAAATGTTCTGAAGATGTGCTAAAGTTTTTTGCTGAAATGAGTACTTCCTTTGATAACAAAAATTAGTGCAAATGTATACTTATACCTTTCTAGTTACTATAATACCTATCATAAAGTGTGCGTATTATTAAACTGACACACTGCCAACAGTTAAAACGTATTGATAGTATTAGTAATCTTACGAATATGGCTACTATAAGGATTTTACAAGCAACATTGAATGCAATTCAGTAAAAGAAACTTTAAACTTTAAAAATATTAAACTTGGAGAAACAATTCCCTTGGTTTATTGTAATATGGAACTGCACGGTTACCCTACACAATAGTAAGAATGTAAGCAAAAATTTTAGACCTGGGTACCAAGACCGGGTCTAAGTATATTTTGCATGCCAAAACTGAGTTAGTTTGGTTGAGATTTTAATATTTCCTGTCATTTCCATATAATTACCTAACCTACGTCTAATTAGGTGTGCAACTGGCAATTATTTGTAAAATGATTATTTGTTCATTTGATTTCTATTTTAAAATTTATATTGTAACAGTTAAAGAGTTATATTTCTATGTGATCTGAAAACTGAGTCATGAATTTTGTAATGTAATGTAAGTTGTAGTAATGTGAAGTCAAAATAAAAACGCAAACTTCTATGAGGCTTTCATACATACAAAATAGTATCTCTTTGCAATCCTTTATCCTATCTTAATGCAAGGACATGAGACAGGAGTCTCAGAGCGCCATAATAATATTACGTGCAATAATACTTGCATAATTTTGCATATAGCTGTGGAGACTGTGGACTATGGTAGAAATGTCAAGGAATGGAATGGGATTATTGCAGTGGATGCATGACAGGTATATTGGAGTGGAGAAGTGAAAATACCTGGCCATCTGCAGTTAGCCAGGTGTAAAAGTCTGCAGGGTATACGAGTGTGTTTGTGGTGAGATGGAGGGCATAGGTTTATTGTAAAAGTGTGTGAGAAGAGGATACCGAAGAAGATGATCACATCGCAGGTAGTTGTTTTCTGTACGGTGCCCTGAGCACTAGCACAGGACAAGTGATCTGACAAGTCTGAAATTTCGTTCTGAACAGTGAATTTTGAGTTAATTTAGTGCCATGACGAGCAAACCAATGGGTTAAGTGATACAAGAAATGGGATGGAGACGGTCTCGGATAACGAGGACAATACTCTGGAGTCGATTCTTCGTTTGGACGGTAAGAAATCCGAATTTCTAACTTTAAAATTCTGACGGAATACATTCCCGAAAGAATTGCACCATAGTATTCTAGACCTGCCAGCTGCAGCTCACTCAACTACATGTAGTCTCTGTACACCTCAGTAGCATATTATTATTATTGCAGCGATCCCCTTCCCCTACTACCTGTTGAACTTACGGTCACTTACACTACACAGGACTACACACACTACACCACATTATTGCATTGCATTTGCATTACTCTCAAACTCAAATGCATGCTTCATTGTGTGATGTTATGTATCTCCTGTGCACAAGAACATCGGTAAACAAAACACTGAATATCACAGCATGGCAGCAACAGAATAAACCCAACAGTCAAGAAATTGACAATACAGTTCACAACACAATACATGTAGAGAAGTAGCAGCACACCACACTCTTTCTAATCCCGTGACATGACAATGCACACAGCTAAACACTAAACCCTTTAAAACTGCAATATTCGCTCTCTAGTGTTATGCTACAATAATAATGATGGAATACTACACAGTTCTATATGCGATTATTTCAATTGTCTTTACTTGGTAAAACAGGATGTAATGTAAACTGTAACTAGGTAGGTATAGTTTAACAATGTAAACTACACTGCAATGCACCTTCCATATTAACGAAACTAAACACTGTAAATACTCTAATAACTTCAATTCAAATCAATCTTTCATATTAATTCCCTTATTAGTTTCTTTCATCAACTGTTTAGATAGCTAGCAGATTTTTTCCAAGTAGTGTTCATTATTTTCAGATCATGGCATTCACCGTTACTACTTGGGAATCCATTTCTATGTTTGTTTGATTTGCAGGCTGATTAGTCATGTAATCGCCGTATGCTCATGATACTGCACATGTGCCACATATTTGTAATGATATGTATTATTATTTTTTACAAGCAGTCAATACTGTAATTATGATCCTTGTATGGAGTAATTTGCACCTATCACATTTCAGTCGACCTGATTTGGAGAATAGTATCAAAGAAGAAGAGATCAGTTTTACTTGAGACAGTAGCACCAGCAGGACACAGGACAGGAGGAGTGTTGTAAAAATAATATGAGGCCGATTTCATCTTCACTCTGCTTTGCTTGGTGTTTAAATATAGTACAGTATGTTTACATTACATGAGATTTTGGTCCTACAGGGCGTACTGTTGTTGTTATATTGAAAAATCAATGTGTAATGGCTGTATCAATTTATGTATAACCAATAACCCTGAAAAACCTTTTTAAGAGATTGATTTATAATTTCTACTAAATTAAATTATTAGATCCTTTTGAATCAGAAGAATTAAATCCAATCCAACCGAATTTCATTACGTTTTAGACAAAATAATACACAATTCAATATTATTATGCTGCTGGACTAATTGAACTGTAAGTAGAAGCGGAGAGTTAAACATGTTTTTAGTAATACCTGCGCAATTTAAAATCTCAAATACATTTTGCTATTACATAGTCCTTTAAGCTAAGCATAACTACTAAAATTTTCTTTGATTTCTTATAGTTTTAGTCTGTGTTTTTACTAATGAGAATACTTAATAATACTAGATAATAATATATATAATACGATATAAATAAAAGGTTACAACTATAAATGCAATTTTTTAATGTTTTGTTCTTTAGAGGATCGGATAATGCATTATTTGTATAATGAATATAATGAATATGGGAAATAGTAGAATCCTTCCATATCAATCTCAAAGTGATTATAATAATTTAAAACGATCATCACTGTCAATTTTTCTTACAAGTTTCATAAACTAATAATTGATCGACTCTACTGGGATTCAATTTCATAATTCATTTTATTTCAAGTGCATATAACTCAGTACATAATGTATTTTAAAAACAGACTCAAGTTAAACACAGTCACGTTAAAAGTCTTTTTGAAATTCCAATTGAGGTTGAATTTCATTATCAATGAAGATAATAATTAATCTGAAATGGTAAATGGCTAATGGCATACAGCTTCCCAATTTTTGTGTTGCCAAGTTAATATTTTATAATCCTGAGAAATATAATATCTAGGTATCTGTAAATATGTGTGCACGAATGTACACTTTATTACAAAACATGGAAGCTAATTAATTTATAATATCAATGTCAATATTCTTTATTTTACTCATCGGAATTAACTGACGTCTTTAATATTAAGGTTGTCTAGCTGTTTTTACAAAGCGATTAATTCTTATGCATGTAGATGGTATACTACCTACTTGAAATTTATGTGAATGACACACAATTTCTCTGTGAACGAATTCTCAAAGGTCTTTAGAGCTCTTAACTAAGAAGTCATGCCCTGCATTATGTAGATAAAAATGAATAAAAATGACAACTTTGAATGTTGGTCACAAATCTTGGTTTTAACGGTTAGATTTATTTATTTCGCAAGCAATAGAAAACAATTTAAATTGAATATTCAGACAATGTTTGTAGTATAATGACTGTAATTTAAATTGCAATATGCCAAACGGCAATCCTATCATTTATTGCGATTACGAATTTAGCGATGAGACATTTGAAAAAGTTGAACTTCCACGTACAAAACGAAATGTACCTAAAGTGGTTGATATTGTCTGTGAAGAAAAGACGGGAAAACAGGTTTGGATAAATTGTAATCAGCATGTAACATAAGGATATGGAGGTACCTATTACCAATGTAGTGTAATTTTTGCAAACGTCCTTGTATTAAAACTGAATAACAAATCCTCTTTTTTAATACAGCCCAAGTCCACCGTGTTCCTTATTACGTAAATCTGCTAGACGTTGCTTTTAAGACGACTACTATAACAATATATGTTGAATTCTCATCTCCACCACAAGATATCATGTCTGTTTTATTACAGCACGCAAAAGATATCCATTTATTATTATGTTTGCTTTGACTTTGCACTGCATTGTATAGTAGAAATGGAACTGTGGGTTTTAGATGCGGTTACTGCTCAACGATCGCTTGTAACAACGAATCAGATTCTTGGGAATAAGGTTTCCACTGGAGCTGTGTCTTAATTGGGCATTAGGCAACGATAACAATATTATTACATTATATGTCTTACTATACTTGCGGATAAGTGGTGATGTTATGTAAATGATGAAGAACAAATTCATTTGCGTAGTTAGTATAATAATATGGCTAACAACTTCCATACATTGTATATCAAATATCAGCAGCACAGTCTACATTGTGTGGCTTGTAGCTGTATAACACGATTTGTGTATCGTACAGAGTACCTTATCAGGATGAAGAAGCAATGATTATTTATTATCTCTGTATGCACCTGCTGCATACGGTTAATTTTTTAGCACATCTTTTCTAAGATTATTCACTTAAAAATTGCAGTTTTATATTTACTTTTGCGTCAATTATTGCGTTATGCATTCCTTGTAGTATGGAAACAAGGAGTGGCAAAGTTGACGAAGAATTTTTTTTTGTTAAAATGTCTGCTTTTAAATTAATGTAAATAGATATTTTGCACCTTATAATAGTGTGTATTATTAATTCAAGCAATAGTAAATTATGCAATGATTCATACTTGTTTGTGGCCATAGCTTTAAGAAACGTGTGTGCAGTATGGTCTACAAGTCGTAACTCTATTTCAAAGCTCCTTTAATTTAGGTTATTTAATTACACTATACAGCAATTTATTTCGGGGGTTGCGAATAGGTAAAATGCCAAAAACCCCTGCAGCTCGAAAAATTTAGTGTAGGTAGGTACAGGCGCGTAGCCAGGTGCGGGGTACACAGGGTGATCGTGCACCACCCAGATTGCATAAAATATTTTAAAAAAGTAGGTAATTGTGCCTACAAAGTTCAAAAACTTCCCGCTACAAGCGAATTTGATGCATTTAAGTTGGTTTTGACCTAATTGACTACATTATAACCCGCTATTACCCGATATAAACTTACGTTCGCAATTTGCACTCCTAGAAATCAATTTTTGTATAAACCCCCCCCCCCCCAACTTATACTCCTGGCTACGCACCTGGGTAGGTAGGTTTAAAATTTCGGGAAATCAAATACCCCCTTGCTCACCTCCTATGTACGATCTTACTCACAAATCTCAATTTTGCATGAAATATTAATTATTTGCAATATGATACAGCCGATCCTTAAGAGATTTGTGAAAATACTATGCTCGTTTTTGTGCGATTATTTACTTTGCCAAAAAACTCGAGATAGATTATATAAATTTAAAATTTAATTATTTATAGTCATCGACAATCAAACAACTTGAAGATATTATATGCTGTGGTTTTAGTTTCAATCACAATAATATCTTCAATTGATGTTTTGTCATGGAGAAATCAGAAGAAGTATTAATGTAGTATTGGCTGAGACTTGGTTTAGATTAGAATGCATGAGATTAAAAATCAACAAAGGTATTATAAGGATTCGCGTAGTATAGATGGAGGCATAGTGCTGTCAATTTCAATTTAGCTGAACAAGAAATATACCAACCAAAATACATTCAAGATACCTAATACTAGTATAATAAAGAATCCTACTAAACTGGTTTTAGCAGATAAAGCGGATATGAATACAATTAATTAACTAGGATTATTTTTCTTGATTACAAAGATATGTCTAATTAACTTGAACGTTTTACATATTTCTTGTACATGAAGTTTTGTCATTTTTAAACAGCATTGCACAAATTGAGGCAGAGTTTGTGCAAATATCGCATCCACCTTTGAAATTTGAATACTAATATTTACAAATAGGTCATCAAATTCATAATGAATTTGTTTTTTGCTATGTACTTCCATTGAAAAAAGTTTGCATGGACAAGAGTTATACTATACTACGAGAGTAATTGTCATATATAGCACAAATTATTTTGTTATCAGGATTTGGTTTCCTGCACTATTTCAATAGTTGCATGTATTATTCACATTATTATGCATTGCATTGCGTATACTGTACATACTATAGAACTGGTATAAAAAATAAGACATGCATACCGAAAAATAGAATTTTAATTGAACTGTTAAACACAAGTGTATTAAGATAAAGGCCTCAAAATTTGTTTTCGAATCTAGTCATAAAGTAATGGTTTGATTTAACTAAACTTGTCTATATAGTAAGTTAATAAATCATTTTATAATGTTACCTCAAGGAATTCAATTCTTGTATTTTTCTGCACTTTTAATTTTACAGTGATGTCTTTAATCATTATTTTTATGCAACAAACGAATAATTAATTTCGTAATTTATTAACTAACATTACTAACATTAAGTAAATTAATATTTATTCCTTCATTAAATAATAATTCTCTTGAGGCTATATTTTTTATGTATAATGTGTTTTTTGTGCCCTACTGACAGACAGTTGGCAAAAAGGTCATTAAGTAGAACAAGTACCTATCTAGTATCAACTCACATTCTCTGCAAGCTCTCGTAATTACATTTGTTTTGACATGGAAACGAGAGATCAACCACTATTAATGTGATTTGAAAACAAGGGAACAAATTGAAGTGTGTTTTTGGGGGAAATATTGATGCATGTATTGTATGTAGGGAAGGCTGTACCTTGATATATCAATGTTTGCTTTTTTGGAGGAAAATAATATGACATGACAGAAGTCGACAAGTAAAGAACTGTGACTTTTGTCACACTGCTGCATAGAACTGGACACACGCTGTTTTATTATTATTTGTCGAAATGGCAGAGTGCATACGCAGTAGAGAAGTCTCTTGCTTGTTTTGCCCTCTCGGTCGACGTTCGGTCGCTTTCGAATTGTCATCATCACGACATTCATTGATCATATTTATTTATTATTACAGACTCTGTGTATTGTATTTACGTACAATCAATTGACAATACTTACCTGTTCTTTTATCAAGTAACGGCAGGTAATGTTATTATATGTATGCCACAAAAATACACTTTACAATGAAATGTGCTGACATGTCACATGCAATAAGAAGTTTACCAGATATTGTCAAATGGAAATAAAACACTTTTTTTTCTTGTCTTTTGTCGTGTTAGTGCAAGAGAAGGTATTCATACTCAGTAAATATTGCACTAACACGACAAACGACAAGAAAAAAGTGTCAGTTTGCAGGCTATACATATTATGTGGAGCTCAGAACTTGTGTGATTCATTGTAGATATCTCTGATTAAAACTCTTCTGGTTGAATCGGAAAAGATTGTTATAATATGAGCTGGTGTTGGATGAAATTACATAAGTAACTTTGAAGATTGTGTTTGCAATAGGTGGATAAACTCATCCAACTTGTATACGTTATATAGAAAAGCATTAGAATCTTAATAATAGTTATAGTCTATTTGTACTACTAAATTTCAAGTGATAAATTAAAACAATTTGGAAAAAACAATGTGGAGTAATCATTTTTTCTGATAATTTCCTATTGTTATTTATTATTATTATTTAATTTATAAGTTGAAATGACTTTACAAAGCATAATGTTATGATTAATCATTGATTCTAATATAAGCCACCAAATATATATGTATACCTAATACCTAGTCCCCATTTCCATCGTGGTCTCATTTCTGTGTACACAAAAAACAATTAAAAATTTTAATTAAATGGAAATTTAAATTTAACTAATTAGACATACAACATAGTAAACGTGTCATTTTATGTACAAAACTGTTCCTGCCCTTAAGAATTCAATGAGAATTTATTGTACAGATATTACAAAGAATGATTAATATTTTTGATATATCATTCTTTTACATAATAAAAATAAAGTAAATGATAATAATTCAATTTCAAGCGTTATAGATATTTATTATACGATAAATGTATTTCTTTACTACACACAATATTTACTATGACAAATTTTAACTCGCACTTGAGTCAAGGAAGGTGAGAATGATTTGAGATCGTTGTATATTACTGCGTACAGATTAGAGATAGTACTTTGCAATTTTGTGTGATATAAGCATATTATGGCAGCATTTATTTATAATATTGAAACTATTCCTACAGCAGGTATATAGGAAAGAAGGCCCCCACGTTGTGTAGCTGTAAATGGAAGTTATAAAGTCACTTGATTAATGGACATTTCCTCAATTTTTCCAGGCCACATAAAGCTTTTGTCTGCTTCCCCAAAATACGCTCTGCTGTTGCAAAGACTCGCTTTTTTATAAATTACTATAAAATTGATCCTTTCTTTCCCAACACTATGAGTAGTACATATCCTTGTATCTAGTACTGTGTAGTTTGTGCAGCTCAGGAAGCAGTAGTAGTATTCATATTTTTAACGTAGTTGTATTAATATACAGAATTTTGCGTTAACACTCTATCTAGTAGAAGCATGTACCTTTACTGTACACAATCCACTATGTATGTAGTATTAATACTAGCACTAAACACATGCATTCTACTTCACTACAAATATCAACCTGTGTAGTATTAGTGATGTTAGCACGCGTTCCTTTCACTGGCCTATGTTGCATATTAGTGGGTGTGAATATTGTGACAATAGGTATAGGTATAGGTACATGAAACTCTTCAGAAAGATACATGATAACTTTTGCTCTGATTACAATACTCTCTATGTCTCGGTCTCAGCGTTTTAGATGAATTCATTTTATCCATTCTTCCCTTTTCATATTCCATAGTTAAAGAGGTTAACAACAGAAACACGCTCAAAGAATTGCTACATTTCTGTTGACATATTTACATGTTCTTATATTAACAGTTTAATCTATTCACTTGCATATGCAAATAAATGTTGTTTATGAATTATCATCATTTCTTTTGTTATATTATTTTTATAAGC
Source organism: Pogonognathellus longicornis (assembly GCA_034694085.1). Lineage (NCBI taxonomy): Eukaryota > Metazoa > Arthropoda > Collembola > Entomobryomorpha > Tomoceridae > Pogonognathellus > Pogonognathellus longicornis. Next base: position 15,256 of record JAQFYB010001563.1, on the reverse strand, counting down.
GCTTTTTTGTAGGTAGGCTTTATTTCAAAATTGGCATACGTACAAATAATGCTAATTTTATTAAGTAAATTCTAAATTGCTGTCACTTACATTTTTAGTGATTCTGAATCTTGCATGTTTTATTGTTATGATTGGAGTATTAACAAAAGGCATAATAGTTAATGGAATTAAAACGTTTAGATTCTTAAATAGAAATACACAGGGTCTCACAATCTCACAGTCAAAGCACTTTAAAGCTTGTGGCTTGAGTTGAATAAAGTGGAACATGAAATAATCAAAGCTAATAGGTCGTGTTGAAGAAACCTTCAAGATAGAATTTATCTGTTTTATCGCCTTTTATTGCTATTGTAACAATAATATAGTTGACTGTTATTGATTGTCCAATGTCACCTTGCCTTGAATGCATCTAATCTGCCTACGCTATGTTTATACACGCGGGGAATGTGCATAAGTGCATAGCATTCTTTCTCAGAAGTCAAAACCGAAATAAATTGAGTTACATATTATGCACTCCCAATTGTAATGTCAACCAACATGATACCTACGTATAGCCATTCCAATTTGTTTGTGTGTAGCATAATCAGTCAAGCGAACCGTAGAAATAAATCTGATCTAAAATATGGGCACATTCCATCCAACACACAAACATTCCAAATTGTTTCAGAAAGATCATCTTTTCATCTGCTGCTTTATATAAGCACAGCGATACTTTGATAAAAACTAAAGCGTGTATCACGAAGTGTTTATTTTCTGTTAATGCACCGTAGCCAACATAAATGGCAAGTCATTCTGAGTATTTGCTTACAAATCAGCCATTCAGTCCATCAGCATTAGCACCTGGATTAGATACAAATATAATGTATTATCACAGAAACTCTGTTAGATTAACTCCAGGAAAAATCATATGTAGTGAGTATATATGTGATATAGCATATAATATGCTACGAGTAATTAACAAGTACTTTACATGAGTTTATTTGTGTATATTTGTGAGTTTACATGGAAGGAAAGAGTATTGACACGATTTTTACAACGAAATGCACTGTACTACTTACTTCGTGTCTTGGAATAAAATAAACGAAAAAATGATATTGACCTTATCTCTTGAAGATCTGAAAATTGTTAACTATGTACTGCCTACTATATAGTTGACTGGACATTTTGCTGATTAGATTCCTATTGGAGATAAACACGACAGAAATTCGTTGACTTTTTTAGAATAAGAGAAGGATCGTTTGGTCGTCTTCATTGTTAAAAGTAGACTCGTCGTGTGAGCACATTTAATGCAGTGTGGTCTCCTTGTTTACATGAACACATCTGAAATTGGACTTAAGTCAAACTTGTCTACGCTAATCATATAATATGATTTGAACTATCTACAGTACTTACTATGAGAATTTGTATACTTGGTTTTGAGCCTACTATGATGCTGCTTGTGATTCATGGTGTTGTGTTCCTGTCTGTTAGCTTTTTCGTGTTGTATGATGTTGTAGTTTGAGTTTAGTAGATAATTCATCGTTTGATATTGTCTGCAGCCAAAGACTTGAGTTGGCATTACATGCTCTTGCATTGCACCTTCACCGTTTTTACGTTGTGCCGCACATCACACGAGTAACTGCACTAGACACACAATTTCCTCCCACTTATCTCTTTAACCTATAATAACTTTGGTAAATAATCCTCATCATCATGGAAGGGCAGTATACAAGCAAGGCATAGCGAGAGTAGAAGACAGCCCTATAATCATATACCAACACGTGTCTTCCATCATAACAAACCATGTAGGTACAATATAATCATCCTTCCCACCTATTTTCCACCACATCACATTTTGACTGACAGCTTTTAATAATAAAATATAAGCTTCCTACTCTTAGCCTTGCTCTAATACGCTTTAATTTACTATATCGGATAATCACATCGGACAGATCAATCAAATTAAAATCTGCTAGTATTTCGTAGTACTAGTAATTGTAGTAGTAGTAGTAGTAACTACTAAGCCGTAATTGCTTAGTGGTTTTGGGATGAAGTCGCTACTTTAAAAGCTACAAATGAAAAAGTAATAGCTACAAGGTATATTATAATTGTTAATGATCAGTTATGACTTTTACCTTTTTACTTACGAAGTGTTTTAATGGAAAAGCTACTAGGTATATTTATATTGTATCGACATGTTGTTGTAAAAAATAGTAATTATGATAGTTTCGGTTAACATACTACGTTGAACAAGCATGCATGTACTATATTATATTGTGTTTAGATAGTAATTTGTTTTTACAAACTCGACGGAATTATAATCTCAGCTATGTATAGTATAAGTATAAGGGTGGCATGTAGAAAAGTCAAGTTGTAAAATGCTAGTGGTCATTCCCATTGATATTGATCAATAAAAACTAATTGGTAATCAGGATTCACTGTGTCAACAATTGTATAATTAAGCAAACCCAGTGCAAATACTCCTTAGGGTTGAGTACGACATGTTTGATTGTTAAATCCATTCATTTCGTGCATAGAAATTGATGAGGGTACTAAATGAGAACGTTGTAGGTACTAATTACAAAATCTTACATTTTAATTAGATTAGCCGAATACTGCGACAAATATATCAGATATATATGGTACTGCACACACGTACACATACTAGCACTATTTTTCTTTGAAACAAATAGGAAAAGTAGAATGAGGGCAATTAATCAAACTACTTACAATTAGTGTTAGATGGATGCAGTTATTATGTTTAGTAGACCTAGTCGTTGAGTTACATTACAGTACGTACATGGATATAACCCTAACTACACAATAATACGGAACGTTATTAATACTTATTCGCAGACTTGTACTTCATGTGATATCCTTTAGCATCAAGCAACTCTGGAAAAATACAATCGTAGTAAAATGTGAGGAAAAGCAGCAATGTCTTCTCCTGGATGGCTGAAAGGACATGCCAACTTGCCAAAGGTGTTATGGCGTAGTATATTTCCCTAGGGAGACGTATATATATTTAGGTAGTGTGGATATTATGTATTATGTGTATATACTAACTAGCATTTAACGTATACAGGTCAAAGCATAATATTGTCAACATAGGATTTCTGGCAGTGGTGAAAAGATTTTTGTGCATAAGCTCAGTCTGCTCAATGAGACTTCTTTGCCAAACACAGTGTGAGAATACTTTAGTGATGCTTTCACAAAACTACTGTTCTATATAAACTGATTTTCGAATTATTTGTACTAGAAGAAGGTATTGCATACATCATGTGTAGCAGCTCCCTGGTATAACAAATCAAGACTAAAAGTTTGATCGATATTATTCTCGAAGTTAACTGATGTGGGTTGATTTGACTTACTAAACATAGATAAAGTGCTCGGCTACTATTATTGACAGTACAGAACTGACAATCAGCAGCATGTACATTTCAATGTAAATGTAGTATGCGTGTGTGCCGATTCTTTCACTCACACAACTAAACGTTACCTCACTATAATATTATATTCTTATTATTATTATGCTGAAAACACACTTTGAATAATAACCTCATGTTACAATTTTTGCCAAATTTGCCTACATGATATATATTTTTGTAAAAAAGAATTGTATTTTTCCTCTTGTGAGTATTTTTGCATAGGTTGGATGGACTATGCCTATACATAAAAAGCGTAGGATGAAATTATGACAGACTTGGTTTAGTGTGGGTAGTTTAGAGCTTGTAGATGTATTTTGTTGATTATATTATTGGATTTGAGAGGTGAATAAAATAAGGAAATGTAGAATAGAAACTTATTGGGTGAAAAGGAAAAAACCCAAGAGCCCACTAAAGGAACAATTGAATTCTACGATGATTGTTTCCTTCGTAATGTGTTTTCATTGAATCCATTTAATAAAAGTCAATGTGTTCTTGATTATTGTTATGGTTGTAGTATCCGTATTCCATCTGTCTTCAATTCTGATGTTGTTTAATGTTTAGCTGTCCTGACAGAATAATAATATATTCTCGACTATCTTTACTCCAACTACAAATGCATACGACTAGACGACTACCACTACTGCCATTCCATTCCATTTCGATGAATGAGTAAAAAGAAAACAGCATCACTGACAAATGTTTGTTTGCCTTACTACAAACTACTCCTTACTTTCTCACTGCTAATCTGATAAAGACACACTGGATTCAACGACCATTACTGATTGTACAACAATTAATTCTTGCTGGGAACAATTTGTCTAATTTCATATAAAGGGACACAGACTTATCTGTAGGTTGCATTCACACAAACGCTAAATGGTAAATTGAATGGTAATGGTGATGCCATATTAATAGCAGTACATTTTCCCCATGCATACACAAACCATTATTCACATACTCCTTCTTTCCGAGTGTTCGGTAGCCACATAAAGAAAACAACGAAAGGTGAATGTAAAATCAGGGACACTTGACTTGCAGCTTCCTGAAAGGAATGTTCTTCGCATTCACCTTATTATTATTATTATTCAGGTAGGTGTTCAATTTACACATTCTGTGAGGATGTAAAATGTAAAACGTACGTACGTGTATTGTAAAGCGTCCATAGCTAAAAATACACATTGTATTATATACTCTGAATAAATTTACAAGTATTATATATTTTTTATATTACTGTTTTCATGCAAAGCTTCTTAACGTCATTGTCGTATGAATTTTAACTTTTCTTCTCACTTGTATACCTACTGCTGTCATTATTTCGTCAAATGCTAGGCTATGACTGCTACTTATATGTTGGGGTCACTGTCAACCAGTACTCCACACATGTTGTAAAATACTACAGAACCACGAGCGCATTCACAAACTACAATTAGTGAATGAATTTTTCGTTGTATACCTATAGCCAATGATCTATCGGTTTCCTTAAATTGGAGACCTAGAGACTGTAAATAGCTAGTATAATAATAATAATAGACTCGAATTACAAGGTTGCAACTACTATCATCATTATTTGTTGAGAAAAAACGAGGATTTTGTGGCTTTTCACAAAAATGTCACTGCAATGTCACACGTCGTCACTGCAACAAGGTATTTTCAGTGTACTACAGCGTTACGTGCCACGTTCAACACATATTATTTCTGTCTACACTTATTTATAAAACATTTTGTATCAAAGACCGAAGCCTTTTCTTATGTCGCTGTGTAAGCTGCATGAGCAAATATACTTTCAACAGTAAAAAAACTCGTATTATTGGAACTGAACTACTATAATGCGTCTTGTTTTATCATTTTACCTTGTTTTGTGTTTTATGTGTATACATATACGAATGAGTGGTTATGTTGTGTGGATCCAAACACACAGGAGAGTATATTTATTTTATAATAAAGAGAAAAGTTTACTGCAACACTTTTATATGTGGCTATAACCTCAGCATCAGATTTTATGTAGGTAGGTAGGTATGTTAGACATAATGTGTATAAATAAACTTAAATAAGTGTAGTATAAGAAGGTGGGCACAGTATGTTCTATAAAGGCAGTTGACTGCCTATGCTTTGAATTGTCAATGTGTAAAAGCTCTTTTATGTAAATGGAATTGTGCGGAGCAAACTGTTATGCTAAGTTAGATATGAATGGGTATTCTATTACTGTGACAGTAGTATACTACTTGTGTCGAAAGAATACGAATAGATTTGATTTGAGCATGAAGGTTGAAATTATTTCTTCGCTGCCTGCGGTAAAGAACTCCTTCCGTTTTTTAATGCGAATTAAACTTTAACTGTAGCTTTACTACCATTACAGTCAATATTTTAACTGTACAATGTATATTAGTACGTTTCACACGCTATTTGTGTATTGTCTATTTTCAGTAGGCATTTATACACACTACACAAACTTGGCAAACTATTTAAAGTCTTCGTACTTACATTTTTAGTGATTCAATGTCTACCTACCTAAAATCATTGGTGGTATCAATGTGCATGGTGTAATGGTGGGAATATATAGTCACTTTATTATGATGGACACTTGACAATGTAAAATTCTGAGGGACGATACAATACAAATGATCAAACAAATTTTCCTTACACTCATTAACTCCAGCTATTACCTTATTATAATCTCCCTAGCCTCCATTATGGTTTTGGTCACTAACATTGTTTTATCTTTTTTCTATGTTCTCGCTAGTATTTTCGATTAGGATTAATGCAAGTGGTTACTTCAAAGAATTACGAAACATTACGATACGCCACTTATCTAAAACTCCGTGCTTAAGGTACCTACTGAAATAGTTCCTCATGTCTCAACGTTTGGCCAACGGAAGCAAAACACATTTTGGGAAGCAGTTTCGTGAATCATGTATAGGTACAGTACAGGTCCTTATTTATAGACCAAAGACTGTGTTTAGGTACCAAGCCATTAGCCATTAGCAAAATTAATGTTGTGGATAAACTTTAGAGGGACACTCATGCAAAAGTATTTAGGTACCTCCAACTATTATTATATTTGTACTACCTTTGATTGTAATAAAAATGAAAAAAAAACAATGATTAACTACAGCGACAAAAGCTTTTGATCGCTGAATTTATAAAATATCAATAACATGCACACTACAAAAAACTGACAGAGACATACAGTGAGAAAAATCTTTTTATCCAACTAATGTTCACAATTGAATTTGTATATGCACGTAATAAGTATGATGATGTGTATGTACTTATTTTATTTTAATATAAGTATTTACAACAATTATAATAATGGCAATAAAAAATTTCACATACAGAAGGTATATATAACTTAAAGAAGATTATTTTGCTCATGTCACCTAAAGTTTTAAACGATATGCGTATAGAACTTTAGAACTATCTTGAGGAACTATTTATCCATAAAAGAGAAAAATTGACACTTTTTATATTTATTATAGAAATAAAGCTCAAAGCTCCCCTTGGTAATTGATAATCCACATACTAATGATATATTTAAAGTTTTAAAACTTCTTGAATTTAGTTGAAATATATTAAAACAGAAAAAAACAGGAATACATAGTGACTATATAACCGTAGTCTGTAGACTATCTAGTTGAAACTCTTTTCTGCTAAAGACGAAACGTTTAAACCTGCACACACAAATACACGCTACAATAGTAGCTTTGTAAAAACTGTGCCTTTAATCTTTTTACTTTCAACACCTTACAATGCATGTAGGGATTTGTGAGTCGATTTATTGATTTGATGATAGTAAATGGTATTACAGGTTTATATCCCATATCACAACAAGAGTAACTTGATTGGCGACATATTTAGATGTCTGCTTCAAATGTTGCTTTAACACACACTCAACACTTTTCATTCTACTAAAAGATGCATCCATATTGAAAATCTTTTGACTGAAAACAATTAAACACCTTCGTTTGTCAGTCAAAGATGAAAAACTGACAAAAATGTCTCAAACATATAATTTAAAATATACACACTAAAATTTTTAGCACAAAATCCTCCATAATAATATTTTTATCGTTTCTTTTTCTATTTAAGCTACACTATAAAAATTGCTAGGATAAAAATGATCCTTATTATTATAAATTGTGCTAGGATAGCTGTCAATAGAGCATCATGCAAGCGTGGAGCAGTAGTAAATAGTGGTGAGATAAAGAGGTTCTACTTTAGGATTTAACTATATATACAGGCATACATATACATAAGTACATTTATAAGTATACTATAAGATACGGTAGTCAACTCGACACGGGAATGTGAGAAAGGAATTCAAGATCAGACAAACTAAGGCACACATTCAACTCACACAAGTCTTTTTAGTTCCTTCGGTAGATATTTGAGTTTGGTATGAGACTTTTAATAGAGTTACAGTAGGAGTACTACATACTTTTGTAGCAGTAACTAAGAATGAGCGAATACTAAGGAAAGTATCTAAAATTTGTATTTAGGCAGAGTGCTCGTATCTTTTATACACTGCCTTAAAATTGTGAGCAAATTGTTATATACGGATACAATGGTGAACTTACTCTCTTCGTCAGTGAGATGAAATGATAATAATTATGTACAATCATGCAAGTGCATACTTTTTTCCCTGTCTAGTAGTAAACGCTTAGACTATGCCTACTCTATTACATGGAGTGCAACAATGAGTGTAGTGGTGGTTGTGCAGACAGCTCAACACAACAGTGTGCAGAGTCTCAGCAGTTTGCAGCAGCCGTGGTGTGTGCGATGGGGGTGTGGGGCAAATAATATTATAGCTAATGGTAATGAAATTCATCGAACAGTGTAACTGACCCATTTGGCATAGTGTAAACTTTAAGTAAAACGCCTTCACTTTAGTTTAGTATCTTGGCTGCTTTTTGATGGTTAAGTCAGTCTGTTTCACACCTATCTTAGTCATATCACAATTTTCCGTTGTGCTGATTAATTGTGGATACTCCGCTGCTCTCTCGGAGAGCCATATCCTTGTTACCTTTTTGAAAAACCATTTCTAAACATTACTACTGTAAAGCACACGGCAATACAAAGTGAATCTAAAATAAAATAAAATAATATCAATTTATTTTATCATTCTTCTTCTTATTGTTATTATTACATCGTTAATTAGTTTTAAATGTTCTAGTAACAAGTTTTTAGTTGTAGCAGCATCATTTACAACAGTGGCAGTTCTACGGGGTGGGTTTTTTACGCAGGGAAAAAGACGCATTACATTCACAGTGTACAAAAGCGAGTAAAAGCAGAAAGTACAAGCTATAAAGGAACTAGATTGATAGAAAACAATGTTCTGCCCGGAGAGTGGAGTGGTTTAGCCAAGTGCGGTTGTGTTTGTTTGCCAACCAGGGCAGGGGTTCAGTTCCAGCTCCGACTTCCAATCAACTGACTCTAGTATTCCTCACATGAAAATACATAATGCACGCAGACCCTTATTATTAATCATGCTAAATTGTCATTCATTCAACCTTTATAGTTGTGTCAAGACACTCGACTCCTGTGTTCCGCTTATCTGTGCTCTTATTTGTGAACAAATCTCGTGTCATAATTGTTCTTGAAAGATATTAGTAGCGGATTTTATAGAATTTGTTTTTTCATGTTTCTGGTGCGATACTTAACACTTGTATGTGAATAGTGAATTTATTTACAAAGTACAAGGAAGCAGATTTATAAAAACTGGTTTATGGACCAATACGTGTGTTACTTGTTGGACAGAGATGTTAAAAGTGATTGGGACTGATTGAATGCAATTCCTGCAAAATTGTAGTCTGTCTGTTTCAAGACATTCGTAATTTGAAACTTTTATATAAACATTGTTGATAGCGTAGTGGCAATGGATCAAGGGTTTCATTATAAAGAGTACTGCCATCCTGCACTCCCTCATCACCCTAACCATCATTCTCATTCTCACCAACAATTACAAACGCAGTCTCATCATCCTCATCCAAAAGTTCCAGGTATTGCCATTTATTTGTGTTACTATATTAGTGGCATTTAATATTTAATTCTTCTGCAGACTTGTGAATTAATTCAACCTGAAGTCTGGAGTCAATATGATGCCGTAATGTTGTCATTATCAGTATAAAATATCTGGGATTGTAGACAGAAATTAGAACAGTTTTCCTTGTGTAATTAATATACTGTAAATTACCGCTACCTACCAGATTCGAGAAATAATGATATTGCTGCTTTTATAGTATAATCATTTAAATATAGGTACTGTAATTAAAAGAAACCGAAACTATTTCTATTATCAATACATATGCGTGTAGGCAATAAAATTAATTAATTAGAGTGATTATTTAATTGTTGATAAAGCCCTAACACTTAATTTTAATTATCTTTTTATAATTTCAACTAAGCCACTCAGAGTTGGACAGAACGAATTTTATTTGCATAATTTATTTATTTTTGTTAATATTTTGCATTCATGTATACTACTTACTCCACTTTGTGAAGTATGATCGTAGATTTGAAGTACATACAAATATTATTATGAGTTAGGTGATGAAAGGTAGGTATTTTGGAGAATTTACGGCTATCAACACCAATCTGATGAACTTGTGCGATAAAAGGCTTAATAATTTACCTCAGCAGTACATGTGTTGTTGAACATTAGGTTGGTGAATGTGTGTATCGCACCTAAGACTTTTAAGACAAATAGTTGAGATGCAAGCAAAGATTTTTGACTATCTTCATTACTAAACGATTGAACAAAAGTCGAGTATTACAAGACAATCTTAATCAGATCGTTTACACGAGTAAACTGCACTAGTGGTTGAGCGTTGGTGTAACATGTTATTCTTTCTAATTTATAAATGACTTTATGTATGCAATTTACATTGGTTGTGCATTTCATTATTTATATTCCATATCATATTGCAAATTGCAAGCTTGCTGTAACGAAGCAGAACATGCACAAGCAACGTGTGTGTGTTGAAACAGAATTAGCACCATAATAATAACGGAGAGATTAAATTAGTAGATGCATGCGGCATGTGCTTATTAAGCAAAGCAGTAATTGCAGTGAGACTGGTTTAATAACAATCATAATGTTTTAATTATTGCTCTACGAGTTGAATAAAACCAAGAGAGCGTTTCAACAAGGAAATCGAAATTTAAGCTTTTTATTTCATTGCACTCATAAATTCATAAATGTGTGTATTAACAAAGCGTTTAGCAATTATTCATAAAAAATGAAAAGCAAGTTATTGAAGAAACCACTTTTAAGACTTAATCAAAGGTACATAATATATTTAGCTACTAGTTCTACAGTAGGGCAGAGAGGCAAGTTAACAAATAGAGATAGACGCTATATATAAAAATTATGCATTGCATATTGTTGTATTATGATCAATTAAGTCTGTACAGCAAATTAGCAAAATAAATAATTTAACATCGTGTGTAATGATTTGAGAGCATGAAGCCTTTATTATTATATTAATGCTATGTTAGTCAATGTAGCATCCAAAAGAACTGTATTTGTAAATTCTAACCAGTTTTAACCAGTTATTTGCATATAGCACATGAAGGTAAACTGTAGGTAGGTAAATACACAACTTACTCATAACTCACATCACAACTCGTTGTATTATAACAAATTCTATTACAGCATTGCAAAACAAAATGTGAATTACCCTTTTCTGTGTACTACCGAACAATCATTAGAAATTCTCGGAATACATTTGAGTAGGTACCTGCGCATACAATTTGATCGACTCACACGTGGTCTACTTATACAACTTGATAATTGTAATAGTTGGAATTTACTGTGAATTTTATGCAGAAGTTTTGCGTAGATGTACATTAAAGGCTGTGTCAGTATTGCTACCTGCACCATAATATACCGACACAATACATCAACTCAAACATTTATTCCCTCAGTAGTCAGTACAATGAAAATCGCGTAAATCTGTGACACATTCATCATAATGACGAAATTCTTGCTCCCCGAAACTTTCTGTTAGTCTGACTGAGCCATTAGATTATATGGCTTGACCTTTCTTCAGTGTGTTCTACTATTTAGGCTAAATACGCAGACTTTCGTACAACTACAGATACAACATGATTCGTATTACCAGACTTCAACACTCATGTTTTTTTTTGTTTGAGACTAAAAGTATGTGGGTTGACTTTGTTTATTTGATTCAAGTCGCGAATTGTATGTGTGTGTCTTTGTGTGTGTGGTGAGAGCACCCACTCACTACAACATAAAACGTTCAGTTGGTAATTATTTTAGCAGTTTCCCACAAAATATGTGGTGGTTAGTTGATTACTATTGCTTGTAAGAATTATTTCATATTTCGAAATACATAATATCGCTAATAACTGTCGGCACTCCTATATTAGTGGTTAGAACTTGTCAAATTCCCGTAGACCCTTCCTTAAAAATTGTTTATTTTTTGTCAATATATCAAGTACTAAACATGATTTTCTCTCGTTAGGGTAATGTAGTATAAACGCTTTGCTATCAGTGTAATGATCATTTCACATTGTAGCAATTTATACTCATAATGTAAACAATCTTTGTAAAACTTCAGTTTCTCAACTCATATAATTATTTCTCATAAAATGACATAATTAGAAGTCAAATATAATGTGCAAGGTTTATGATAATCGCTAGTAATTGACATTGACAGAGTTCAATTTAAAAAGTTGTGGCGCAATGATATTTTTAAACCTATAAGCAAATTGAAAATGATATTATTATTTGACTGCAGATATTATGTAATAATAACATTTGGACTCAAAGCTTAATTAAAATATTTCACTATGTGTTAAGTAAATAACCTCTAATAGTAGCAGTCTGAAAAAAGAATACATGTTGTTTGCTCTTTTGCAGTAACTTTTCATGGTTAAGAATAAGTCAGAACTAAAACAATTGACAAAAGTGTTAAAAACGCATCGGTGTGTCGTCCGTGTGAAATCTCATTCTCTCTACCTTTCTTTTCTGGTGCAAACAGCTCGTGCTAATGCACGTAGCACATGCTTTCAACCATTTGTCACCATATAAAGCTGCATAGTGTGTAGAAAAGTATAAAGAAGTTGAGCATGAGGGGAATATGAAGGAAAAGAGTAGGAGCGTCGAAAGAATTATTGTATTTGTATTATCAACCTTTCGCCACAGTGGCACGCAATGGAAAAGTGTATTGAAAATAATAAATGTTTGTAGCGTGTGTGCACCTTTTTCCACTGGCTATTACGTTTTGACTCTAATCAAAATGTTTGAGTCCACGTCCTTCTCAAATATCCTCCACACTATACCAAATCCACTGTGTCAAAACTCATCTTTTGATTTACGGAAATGTCGGTTCCCTCCTTTCAGCATTTACACTCTTTCGCTCCTATTTGCTCATTCGCCGCTTGCTGACACTTTATTCTTCTTGTAGTGGGTTGTTGAAAAAATCATTTGCATCTCGTGTATACTTAAATGCACAAAAATACTCCTTCTAACAAAAACTACAGTAATGCTACTCGAACGCATTTTCTACCTAACGAACGAAGTAAAACAACGTACAATGATAATAACAATTTTATCATTCGTGTTTTAACAATATTCTACTAGCACTTCGAAATATATGAGTTATTCCCTATGTAGAGTTATACCCTAAAAACTATTCATATGACGTGATATTTTATTTTCAGTGTGTTTTTCTTATATTTGATTTAAAATACAAAATTTCAGTATCTATGTATAAATATATACCTATGGATGTTTATTTTACCCTAATGATGCAGAAATAATTAAATAAATATCGATTCTCTAAATAATTCACATTCCTTTGTTCAGAACTGTTAATATTGTAAATGCGGATACTATTACATATAATTACAAACAACAGCTTTACCTTGCCTACATAGTTACTCCTTTCCTGTACTGATTTTGGGGCACGACAAGTTATGATTCATGATATGCATGATCAGTTGATCAGATCAGACACTGTGTGATCCCATTTGCAGTCATTCTGAACATACACACTACTACCATTGATTTCTAGACAACATATTTCTCAATTGAAATTAAGTAAGGAATTCCGCGTGTAAAAATTCTACTACTACTTAGTTGCAAACATAGCACTTAATTGGATTTCAATTTGGGCTAATTTACACACAAAAGCAACGTGGCGATAATAAAACTCTGTATAGGTAAAATAATGGACGCACAAGCATTCTCGTGTTCGAAAGACTGCAGCAATATTAATAGTAGTACAAGTGATAAGATAGTGAGATGTACACTGCACACAGCAATCTTATTTATCTGTGCTTGCTAGATTTATAAATGAATTTACTTGTAGACATACACAGTTGTTTGCTCTATTGCTTTTTTGACTGATGGAATTTAGTGGTCGAGACAAAGTCGAGGAATTTTTGTTTGTTTGATTGAAACAATGATAGTTTCTTGTTCAGTTTCATTAAGTGAGTACAGAATTGCAGATACTGATACTCTGGGCTGGTGTACTGTGCGAAATATTATATAACAGTGTTGTACTAACTACAACCCTTTGAATTTGATTTATATTCTTATTTTGCGAATCAGGGTTGATTGGCATTTTTTTACGTTGAACACCAAAGGATTTTATAATGAGTCTTTAGTAAATAGTTGCATAGAAACATTATACTATTTATTTATACACAGTTACAATTAAGACTTTAGGAGAATCAGCTTTGTTTTCTGCAGCTTACTTACTAACTATATTCATAGACTCTTTATGTGTCTAAATGTCTGTTTAATAAAAACCTTAATTAGTAAACACATAGTTACAATAATAGAACATGAATTGACCGAAATCGAGAGTAGCACGTTACATCGTTGCATATTTTACAATAGTAATGAGTACACCAGCATCATTATAAAACTAAGCATCACATTAACATTTTTATCATGCACTAACTGCTATAATTGATAATGGTTGTAGCGTATGTAGCTTACAGGTAAATCAGCACAGCACTCTGCCAAAACATTACTTAGAATTACGAGATTTGTTTGTTTCATGACGCATTTTGAAATGAAATGCATACCTTTACAGTCATAATACACTAAATGCACCTAATAGATCACATACACATTTTTATACTTATTTTGCACAAAGTATGTAAGATGCACTATAGTGAAAAATAAGTATAAGATTTTGTATATGTGGAACTGTGTATAAGTGGAAGCAAAGAATGTGAGTTTGTGTAAATTGTCAAGAGACGTGTGTTGTGTGTTGTGTTGTATCGGTGTAGAGACAGTGGAGTAGAGAGTGGACACATTATTTATATGTGCATGTATATTAAATAAACTCGTATTTCCGCATGAAATAAGCGCTAAGTAGGTTTCTGCCAATAATAAGCAAAGCAATTCCACTCAAAGGATCATTGTGTGTAAAATAAAGACAGAGATACATAAAAGTGACGTGAGGTGGTTGTTGCCGACATTAAGATTGCAGTCCATTACAGATTACAGTGCATTTCCTTTCCATTGACTTTATAATGATACACAAGCATAGACGTGTATAAGCTGTGCTAATGCTAATAGCACTATTACCACGGGAAACTCGTGATTAAATAAATATAGCTGCCTAGTAAATATACCAAGGGGAACACTACACTATAGATCACTTGGTTTAGTTTTAGAGTGGAATTTCAGAATCTTGTACCTAGGTATACCAATAAATATTGTTTCTGCTTAGAAATAGCTATATATACATTTAACTGTAGGTACACCTATGCAGTATACCTACGCACTCACTCTACAGCAAGGCTGTATCTAGGATTCCATTTCGGAGGGGGCAAAATACAACATGATGCACAATAGTGTCTAATATCGCGCG
>JAQFYB010001562.1:0-31462 GCA_034694085.1 Pogonognathellus longicornis | reverse complement strand
TAAATAATTCTTCGTCAGAGGTCGTGTACAATTTTCCGATGTCACTCTCTGGCACATATTGTACTTTCAACTTTTCTCTTCCCGTGCCAAACCTTGATAGTTTTGGAGTTTGAAAACTCGTCATGTTTGATGACAGACTTAATTCTTCAAGCCGTTAAAAATTATAAGCAAGCATTCCAAGCATGTAAATAGCAAATAAATTATGCTCATACATTGTCCATACAAAGGATGAAGGATTCCTGTATCAACACAAAATAACTCTAACCATTTTGAATCCTGAGTTTAACAGTACCCCGACAGCCTCTACTCTAGTATAATTTTACATTAAAATAAAAACTCTGTATGTTTACCACCGTTTAAAAAAGGGCGAAAAATGTTTCTATGGGATTTTTAAAAATGGAACTATTTTGAAATTCAATGAAAAGATTCCAAGATTCCAAAGGCACTTCAAAATGTGAAACTCAATTAAAATACCTTGAATCTTTTTCTCCTTGTACCAAAACTGCATAAAGATATCGTCATAAACTAACAGTTACTGCAACAGTTATAATATAACTTAAAAATGTCGCAATAATATTATCTTTATGTTGACACCTGGGTATAACAGAATAAGCAGTCAAAATCTTACTTGGGGTTGGGTATTTTTTAAACACCTTTAAGTAGGTCAATAAACCTGTGGGAACTGTAAAAAGTACCTATTAGAAAACTCAAAATACGTAATGGTAAAAAAATAGTTGAATCTATATAATCTTGAACCTACCAAAGAAAGTAAAGATTATATCATATGAATGCATTTTTGAATTGTGCGAAAAAATTAAGTTTGGTACATCATTCCCCTCCTGCAGGCGGTTCCATTGTAAGTGAGAACGGTCAAAGGCGAATGGCGAAAAGATACAATGACTAATACGACAATGCATACTAGAGTCAAAGAATCGAAGATGCACGATAAACAAGTTACGTAATTAGGTAATTGGCTTATTTCAATTTCATCTATAGAAAGACATAACCTCAAAGGTTTTTTCTTAATAATGCAATAGCCATTTTATTATTAAAAGGGGCTATGTATTTTGGGAGGAGGCCTATGGATGGTTTTTGATAATAGTCAAATTCAATAATTAAAATGATGATGCTACTAAAGTTAAATCTGTCATTGAATTTCAAACTCCAGCTGTGCTTTGACTTTATAGGTTTGTCCATTATGTCGTTGACCAATTTAGCCTTGACTTTTATGTCCATTGGCCTTTGACCGTTTTTGTTTTGACCGATTCACCCGGCTACCCTGTACTGTAGGCGCGGTAGGTACTGATGTTAACGAACTCTGTATTTTTACCAAGCAGATTCGCTCACATTTAATTTTGGCTTTCATATTAAGATAATAGTATTACTACGCTCACTTGCGTAGTCTGGGTGGTTCTATTCCCCACCCCACCGAAATCAGAAAAAAAGTTTCACCTAAACAGTTTCTAAAATCGTGGTTCTATTCGCGAATTTTATGTATTTTAAGTCATTTTCGCCCGAATTTGCTGAAATGTTTCGCATGAAAATGGGCACATATATATCTCATGTTTTGTGTTTGCCCCCCTCCCCCGAAACCAAATCCTGGCTACGCAGTAGCTTCTATGCTCTAGCAGTTCAGTTTGTGATGAAAATTATTAATTCAAGAGCAGCACAAGTTTCTGGTATAAATACAATTAAGTTGTAATGTCATGTATCCCAATCATGCGTGTGCGTATATTGTAGCTGTGCCTGCATATAATTTGCAATAAATAATTTTAATGTATTTTGAAAACTAATGGAGGTTCACAAAGAGAATACGGCAAGTTGGCAAACACTATTTATAAGTCTTCTCGGCTAAAGTTCTGATATTGTCAAACTCAAAATAATTGAAAGGTTAAGTTCGACCGCAAACAAGAATAAATTATGACACCGCAAGACAATAGTGATATCAATTACTTCTCTGATGTTACCCGATCACACGTTGTCTTATGATTGACATTTGGCATTGACGCATTGATTCTGCATGTTCTTTATGGAAATAATTTGTACACATTAGTATAAAAGGTACAGTATAATAAGTCAAGTAAGATAATAATATTTATTAAAATTCATGCCTACAGTGTATACAATACAATACAGGAATATTTTTAATACAATAATATTTAATACACCTAACTGTCTTTGATTCTTCTTATATAATTACATACAGATAGTTTTCATTATTATTAAAATTAATAAGATAATCCTAAGCGTTTTAAAACAATACTTTACATGGTCCGAAAATGCTAAATTCTCCCTGTATAATAAATTTATGAGGTACTGATTCTGTTATAATTCATAATCTTTTGAAACACTCGAGTTTCATTTCAAAAATACGTTTACGGTTTAATTTGGGAATATTGGGAAACTATAGTCCACTTTTTGCTACATGTAATCAGTATTCACTGTTGTTGTGGAAGTTGCAGTACTAATTGTGCCTCCGTTTGTAATGCCTGCTTCGGGGTTTTCCTGTGGGGGTGTTGTTTCTGTATTCATATGTTCTTTTCTACTCCAACTCCATTTTCGGTAAATAAACCATCTGCGTAGATCAAGATCAAAATAATACACACAATTATTATTAAAAAGGTCTTACAATGTTTGTTTTTTTATTCTTAAATGTATTATATGTGATATCGAAATTTTGTACAGATTTTTCGAATTTTCAGGTCGAAGTCAAAAGAAATTCATTAAGACTTTGCAACAAAATACCAAAACGAAATGCAAAGTTTTGATAAATATTTGCGTAAAACTCCTCGTACTTCACCGGGTTCACCGTACTGTGTTTACGACGAATAAACGAATTGCATAGGAAAAAGTGATGCTTTATAAAAAATCTTACAGAAAAATGATTTGTGGTAAAACAGTCATTGAAGCTGAGAGTAAAAAGAAGCTGCCAGCAAATACATCGAAAGTATTTCTGTAAAGTGTGCTGTATGTAGGGTCCATGACTAGAGGTGTTAACGAATCCACCACGGCAAGGAATGAAAAGAGTTTTCCATTCTCATCTCCTTGTATTAATTTTGACAGCATTGATTTAGCAACAATTGCCATCGTCCCATTCATCATATCAATGGCTGGAGCTGCAAATTAACATTAAAAAAATTATGCAATAGTAGTTTAAAAAAAGTCTCATAGTCAACAAGAAACCTACAAATTGTATTATAAATTTTCTAATTTTCCTTAACGATAATGGAAATATATTTATGACGGTACTTACCCAAGTAAATCATAAAAACAGTATGTGCGAATGCGTAGACAAAACAGGAGGTGAATTGACTAATTCCTGAAATAAATCCTAACAGTGCATCGTTCATTTTGAGAGTATGACTAAAGATACCCATCGAAAGAACAGTACCTGTACAAAAAGCAGTAGGTAAAAATTAAACACTGTGCCAATTGATTGAAAAAATTAATAGATAATGTATTATCGACAAATAAATTATTGTGGCTGAAAAGATACCTATAAATCCAATAACAAAGTTATACGTAGAAAACATTCCATAATTTCCAGCATTCCAACCGAATTGTTTTCGCAGAAACAAATACATCACACCGAATTCGCCTAAAATATAAATAAATGAAACTTCAATTTTTTGCAATAAATTTTCGAATGCATTAGACAGTTCAGTTCTTTAAATATCAATCTAGCTACATACTTCATATTCATAATTCATCATCAGCACAACTACAGCAAAATCAATGTACCGTGTATAGGAGCGATGGTACCCACATAGGCAGCTATCAAAAGCAGAATTTGCATCCTTGCTCCGTTTTCCCGTTTTTTGAAGGGAAATTTGGAGACTTCAATGACGTGATTTTTTGCACTAAAGATTGGTTTAGTCATATCATCTTGTTCGCTATCTTTTTTCCTGTCGTCATTTACTAAAATCAAAACATTGAAGAAGCAAATAAATGCTAGGAATACTGAAATGGCGAAAGAGTAAACGTTCCCCAATGAGGATGTCGCCAAAGCTCCTCCAATTGCAAATCCCGCAGGAACTCCAATTGTGCTACATGCATTTAAAATCCCTATTCGGACAGTTCTTTGTTTCTGGGTAGTTCTATCCACCACGTAGCTATTGGCAGACATTCCGAAAGTTGTCAGTCCTCCACATAAATTATTTACCGAAGAGGTAACGATCCCCACTGTGTACGCGTCAACGTTTGTCAACCATGAGAACAACATAAAACAAAGGGATTGCAGAAAAGCACCCACACAAGGCTGTAACAAAAATAAAATTCTGTAAATTACAGTTGCATATTAATTTTTGCAAATTGATGCTTACAAACATCACCTTGAGTATTAATCTTTTCACTTAAATATTTTCTCAATTTACTAACCTAGTAGGCAATAATAATTATTATGGTGATAATTATTTTATTCACGCGCGTACCCAGAGGTGGGTGTGCACATGATTCCCCAGAGTCCCCAGATTGAGTTTGTTATTTCAGAAAATAGGTTATTTTGCCGTCAAAAATTTTAAGTTGACCTAATTGACTCCGAATTGCAAAGCCCTATTATGGATTCAATTCAAATTTTACTCTTCCATTAATTAATTTCTGTTTACAACCTTGTTGTGCACTCCCAACTTATGATTCTGGGTACGCTCCTGATTCTATTCATTATTGTGCAATGCAATGCAAATCAATTTTAATGTGAGAGGAAATAATTTGTCATAATAATTAAATTACATGATCCATTGTTTGTGTACCTTAAATGTACTGAATAAGTGTAAATACGCTTTACTGTTTAATAAAATGTAAACCATAAGGTACTAGTAGTACACTAAAACATTAAATAAATAATGAGAAGATCATACGCAAAAGAAGAAAATCTAATCGTGAGATTTTCATCTGGGTCACACGTACGAAAATCCCTAATTGATAATTTCTTGTATATATATGTGTGTGTAACTACTGCTTAAAATTTAGTTCACCAGACTGCATTGATGTAACACTGCAACTTGTGAAACATTTGTGTACATTTTGCAATGAAGTCATAACTAAGGAACCAATTGCCTATTACTGAAGTGAGGTACGTTCAACAAGTAAAGTGGACCTGCAGATATTTGCATGAAGAAAATAAAAAAATAATGTGTAATGACTAATGACAAGTTTCGTGAAAACCATTGAAGCTTTTAGATGAATTTTTATGAGCATATGCATATTTTATTTTATACGGGTATGTTATTGCTGTCATTAAAGGTGTACACATCAACCCTTTATAGCGACAATAAGTGTTCTCGATCCATTAGTTGAGACAAGCAAGTTAAAAGCAAGTGTGAATAAAACGCAATTTGTCCTCATAAATCGTGTCAATATAATATAACTATTGTAGCAATATATAATCAAAAATATGACATTGCTCTCCTTCATGTTTTCCAAATAGATTATTAACTAATTGCAATCCCTATATCATTATGCAAACTGAAATCTGCATTAATAAATATTAATTACCTAATTTTAATGCCTTTAATATTACTGCAGGTACATATTTCCAGTTCAATTTACACAGAATTATTTGTACATTTTTAGCAGGGAAGCAAAATTATATTTGCATGAATTTTGAACTGAAATGACAAAAAAGAAATGTAGTTTAGTTACCAACAACAGAGGAATTTTCCTTCCATGAAGATCACTCCAAGGCCCAAGAAACAGGACTATCAGAATTGGAATAGAATGATCTATTATGGAACGGTACGTACGAACCGTTGAGGCTATTTTTTGAATTTCCACTTCTTCCGCAGAATAATTTGCTGCAGATTTCCTGTGTTACACAAATCTTTAGATTTAAAAATGTCAAAACGTTGGTTTTTGTATCTAAATGTAAAGCAAATGCAGAAAAAAAGCATACATTGTAATAAAAGTGTGGTGTAAGCAATTACATGCCCATAGGTGCATTCTACAGGTAGGTATACTATACTATACGTAGGTAATTAGTAGGTTGTAACTTGTAACTTGTAGGCGTAGGTACATTATTACCTACATAAAATATATTCATATACAGACAAAATGAATAATAAGATGCTTACTGTTGTATAATTGAATCACAAACATCGTGGGTATAGTTAAGATTGACTTTACAGGCTTTTTCCAAGATGAGATTTTGACTCAATAAGTAATTAATGAGTGCAGTGGTCATAAGTAAAAAACTGGTGGGTTCCACTGTGATCAATTTAAGGATTTCAATGGCCCGTGACAAAAAACGATAGAACGAAACACTTGCCACTGTCTCATCATGTGAATCAGATTTCTTCCCCATAGTTTATTTGTATGTATAAAAGATGCGGATTCCTTTCCGATACACGTGTTTACGTCAAAGAAGTATAAATATGTGTCAGGGTCAAAAAAGAGGTAAAGGTAAATAGTACGGTAGGTTAGGCACTCCTAGCATAAACTCAACACATGTATCTTAACACAACTCTTTCAAAAAACTCTTTTAATGTCAAAAAATTATAATCTGCACTTTAAAAATTCTTAGCTTTTTCTTGTGAGGAAATCCATGCACAACACAAGCAAAGAAATATTTCTTAATATTCCATATTTTCGTATTAGTTGTTTCTGCACTCTTTACAAGTTATAAAATGCAGAGGTTACGTTTACACATTTTGTTTTTGTGTATATACACGATACACGTAGCACACCTGTCTACTTATGTAAACAAACGAACTGTCTAGCTGTCAAACAGCAAATAAATGCTAAATAATATTTCAACTCGTTGCTCGTCGATCGCATTCTGATTTTTTGTGTGTGGAACACTACACAGTGCACACAACAACAAGAAGAGCATCAGTAACACGTAGTATGGAAATACAGATACATAAAATGTGTTAGTGTTTAAAGGTATACCTAGACTGAGTAAGAACTAAGTAAGAATGAGTTAATGAATTTAAAATCATAAATCTAATGTAAAAGTTATATCGTATGAAAATTTTGTGTGATGAAGGAACACGACACAGTCAATGAACCTGCTCTTCAACCAGAATCTACAACATAATAATATTAATGCATTTAATACATAGTACAGTTGGGATGTTGTTGGGAGTGTAGTCCAAGGTTGGTAACAAGTTTGCCTTGAATTTCTTGGTGGAATAATATTATTACTATATGCATTCAATACTCTTAAATATTGTTTAAACCAGGTAGAGTATAGGAGAGATACACAGAGAGAGAGCCTATCCCGAATGAATCTCTCATCACACCGTACTTATTTTACCATTACAGCCGCATCCCATGCATTTCTCTTTTCTCATCAACCCTACAATAATAAATAATACAAGAAGGTACAGGTACAGGTGTATTATGTACCACAACTGGAAAGTAACCAATATTCTGGGGTTAATCCTCTAATACATTTTATTGCATTTCCTAGAAATGAAATACCTACTTTGTCGTTTACAACAAAAATCTAATATTAGGTACTAATATTCAGGCGCGTAGCCAAGGGGGTGCACGTGCACACCCTCGAGTCCATAGAAGAAAAGTAGATAATTCTGCCCAGAAACTTCAAAAACTTGGGAAAACATTTCGCGCTACGCGAAGATTTGATGATTTTAAGTCGGTTTTGATCAAATTAACTCTATTACAGCGTGCTATAATGAATTCATACTCCAATTTCGCTCCACCAGAAATCAATTTTATAAACAACCCTGCTGTGCACCCTCCAATTTATATTCCTAGTTAATATCCAATGCAATGCAAACCAATAATATTACAGGCAGGGGCGTATCCAGATCAAATTAAAGTCAGAACAAATTGGAGACAAGATCTACAAAAAATGTATGTAATTCACGGGTAGAGCGAAAAAACAATTGAACAAATTTGGGTCAAAATCAACATATAGATAGGTAGATAGGTAGATCAAATTTGTGGGTAGGGCCAATTATTTTTTCGATATTTTGCACTTTTAGGGCAAAATAGCCTCATTTTTGTGAAAGACCTCTGGTTTACAAAAATCTGGCGGGGGTAAGCTTTAGCCCTCTAAGCTACCCCGAAATGCGCCAATGATTACTGGGTAAATCCTCTGATGGATTTAAATTTGAATTTTCTAGAATTACTTTACATAATGTGTGGTTTACTAAAAAAATCTTAACAAGGTTGTATAGCTAAGATTTTTTAATGAAACCTGGTTATGGTACCTACTATATTGGTTCTGTCAAGTGTGTATTTGGTACTGGTTATGCAAAGTATTTCTAGGAAGTGCAAAAACTAGTCTTTGATAGGTTTTATTAATAGTCTAAAAAGGACTTTTTATCAGGCACGTACCCCCTAGGGGGTGCATGTACACCCCCAGAATGCGTTTGCTATCTCAAAAATAGCTTATTTTATCATAAAAGTTGAAAAATTTGGAAAAAAATTAAGTTGGTTTGGACCCAATTCAAAGCCTTGCATGCACTCAATTGTAGCTCATATTCGAATTTTACTGTACCATTAATTTATTTCTGTAAAAAACCTTGCTGTGCACCCCCAGCTTATGATCCTGGGTACGTGCCTGATTGTTATACTATGGAATATTAATATATTGACAAACAACATTTTGTCTCTTCGAAAGGTGGAAGGAAAGTTCCAAGCTTCACTTTAGTTCCCTTTTATCAACAAGGACATGACATTCAATCTTAAGTCTAGCTTTAGGTACCTACTACCTACCTAATCAATAAACATAAATTCCACAATTGTTATTTGCTCAAGGCACAGTCAGGTCAGGACAGTAGTACCTAATAAATAACTAAATACCAACACGATAATAAAAGAAATTCCACAGAAAATGGATTGTCAGGAATATTTTGTGAAATGAGAATCATGCATAAACTGTGTTA
This sequence comes from Pogonognathellus longicornis, assembly GCA_034694085.1. NCBI lineage: Eukaryota > Metazoa > Arthropoda > Collembola > Entomobryomorpha > Tomoceridae > Pogonognathellus > Pogonognathellus longicornis. The sequence continues at coordinate 22,610 of JAQFYB010001562.1, read as the reverse complement.
AAATGTCCCATTATCCCACATACATAGCGTAGGATTAGGACTCAAATAATTGTTTCATGTTTGATAATATTTTTGTTGATAATTTGTTAAAAAACTAAGAATAATTATTGAAGTCGCTTTTTGTAGTAGTTTCCATCTTTGTCATTTCAATTTAATCCGTGTTAAAAACCTACTAGTATTGCATATTGGTAAAATCTTTGGTATTAACATTACAAAGTAGGTACGGGCACAATTTTACTATTTGTAGATGGTTCATCTGCAGAAATGACTAAATATTTAATTTATACTGTCATGTTTCATTCACGAAACATAGAAAGAGTAGCCTAGTTTTCGCACCGACACGACCTGATGACCCCATATACAGGGGCCTGTAGTTTGAACCCATCATGTTACCTGACCCAAAAAATAAAAAGGTTTTTTATTTTCTCATTTTCCCACACGACTCCTCCTCGGGGGGTTAAAATATTAGGTATGGCCTATATTGAACTTTAACAGCTTTTGATCACTTCAATATGACAAAGAAATCGAGGACTGCGTGCACTCTTGTTTGTTCCTTTAATGAAGCTTGGCATTGTATCAAATATTCATCAATTTCTGGATTGTATCTAACCAACCCATTAAAACCGTGTCATCCTAAATTATCTTTGTCGAGTGTGTGTATGTGTGTTATGTTATAATAAATGTACAGACGAGCATTACGGTAGATTTGGCAATCAACATGTGTATATATGTGTGTATGTGTGAAATTTGCAGTTGTTAATTAGTAAATGACAATTCTCTCTCTTTTTATTACGAGTTTTGATTAGGGTCAAGGGTATATCGTTGTAGACGTAGACGTACTTTCTAACAATAGGCGTTAATTTAATGTGACAGCATGTGCGAAGGGATGATGTAAAGAAAGAAGATGTTGTTGACAATGACAATCAAGTTTCCTTTTTTGTCTCTCTTTATCTCTCTCTCGCTGATATTTATAGCAAATGCTATGTGTAGTGTACTCATCTGTAAAATAATAGTGAGATAATAATGTTAGGTGAATGTATTGTAAATGGTTTTAGGGGATTCTCTCTGGCTATATTGTGGATTTAATATATTTATGTTAAAATCATTACACTTTAGTACATACGATTGTTGCAGGTGTGGTGTAGTGTTGAAAGAAATATATTATGCGTGTATATGTAGTGTGCTGGTACATACTGATACTACATATACGATATATTATATAATATTGAAATTGTTGTTTGGGTGTATACTCGATTTTGCTTATAGTTATATTAACAAGCATGGATTTAGAGACGGTATAAATTATACTTGAAAATGACGGACCGGTTCCTTCCCCTTGCAAGTTGAGTAGAAATATGGGCATAAATAGTTGTAGTGGTTGTTGATGACGCAACTCATCTGAAAATGCATAATATATAGAACTGTATCCACAAAAAGAGTATTCTCACTTACGTTGCTATTACCAAGTATTAATCTCAGTTCAAATTCATTGCAATACAATGACCTGTGTAGTAAATCCCAAAGCAAGGGCAAGGACTGCATTGTTATCAATGTGTGAAACTTATTGTTAGCTAAGGTAAAATAATACCTCGTACTCTTACGTGTATTTTTATGAATTGAAAATTATTGTTTACGGACTGGATGAATGAGTCGTTATTTTCATTTTCTCTTCATTAAGAAATGCCCGATGGGTAAATTACTGCAACTGCAGGTATTTACAATCATCATAATGCTCAAAGTACGTCCTCTAAATATTATTACTTGAACAAGCTTTAGAACTTCAATGAAGCAGTTAAAGTTAAAGAGGTTTAATTTTTAAATCATTTTTTTGCCCTGAGAATTTATACAGAAAAAATTGTTCAGTGATTAGTGAGTACCCTATTAAAGAATAAAACTTGCAGCTGCAAAAGTAAGTCGCTATACCTCATGCAATCTTCGTAAGTGTACAAACAAGTTGGTTTTCTTGTATTATTATAGCGTTTTGTTTTTCCGCCTTAAGGGCTCTTACAGCTTTCCATGTACCAATTAAAGGTTTATAAAAGTAAATTAATTGGTAGGATGGGTTTTCATGTTTATGATAAGATTTTATAATATTGTCTGTTGTCTAGCCATAGACACAGGAACCGAGAGTGTAGGGTGGACATTGTACACCCATACTGTTAAACCATTTTCATATTTTATAAGTGCAAATGAACAACAGTGACTCAGTGACCATTCAAACTGTTTTTTGACTCTCCGATTTTTGAAGCTCTTTTACTGCCAAATAAGATTCTTCCATTTTTCAAACTCTCTCTTATTTTTAACAATATACTCAAAAATCCAAAAATTCAAATATGTAAACTGATTTTCATGTATATGTTTTTTATTCGAAATTCACTAAATTTTTAGATTCCTAAATCCTCAGATAAATTTATGGTTTAAAAAAGTTCTTCACATCTTCTAAATCTGTATTCTTACTTATGTACTTATTTTTCGTTTGAAATTAATTTTTCTTCGGCTGCTTTATAAAATACAATTTTAAAGATTTTATAATTCCTTTGGTCTCTAGCTGCTTTTTAGTTGTAAATTCTAAAGAAATTAAATTCCTTCCGTCAGTCGCCAGTCGCTTTTTGAATCTTTAATACAAATTTACTAATTGCTTCACTCTATAGCCACTTTTGAGTCCAGAAATTGTCCTTTTGGTGTTTAATGTTTAAAGTTCTTTGACGAAGATTCTAAGATTTTTTAATACTGTTATTACACCACCTTTACATACTTGTACTTGTTACTAGAAATTATACATACTCAATTCCAACTATTTTACAAGTAGAAATATCTCCCGTTTTTTGTTTCAAAAAATAATCGCTGCACAATAAACAAAACTGTGTTTACATCTATTAGCATTGGTACCTCTACATGTTTTACATACATTGATTAATTTGAGGCTAACAACTCTACACTAATAGACTTAATTTTAGTAAATAAAAATTTTGCTGCCTGTACGAAAATTGTATTAATAATAAATTATGCGGATTTTAACATTTATAGCCAAGTTTGTCAGTATTTTCATCTTTCCGAGCAGACCATTAACCTTTGCATTATTATATCTATACGAAACGAACCAATAATAGTAACTGATGACAGTACAGTTTGTATCCTAGCCATATCCATAATGGGGCAAAGGGGGCATATTGCCTCCTCCAAAAAATCCCAGAAACAGAGGTTATTTTACTGTAAAAGTACGCAATTTCGCAAAAATTTTCCCGCTACGCACAAATTTTATACATTGTAATTTGATTTTGACCCAAATTATTTAGCTCAATTTTTTGCATAAGCGCATTTGTACTTCATATTGGGTGGGAGTGTGCCCATCTGCCCAATGCCCATCCTAAAACCAAATCCTGGCTACGCCTATGATTTGCATACGTGTATGGCAGTGTTAATACACTTTTCCCTAATTACTACTATACATGCACATGTACAAATAAGTATAAAAATATGTATCCTTTTACCATAGTTCAAATTAAAACAACGGCATTCACTAACATGTCGTTGATTTTCTTTATCATGAAATCCAGAACCATGCTATATGGCACATTTCTGTAGTAATTATTGCGACTATGAATAGTAAGTAAATAAGCACATTATCTGTATATCTCCCATAGATAGCAAATTCATAATTTTATAGGAATTATACTTACCTGGCAAACTGTCTTGTATATTAAGTATACAGACTACAGACCTACTAGTACATGAAACAACATAAAATATTGTGGCCTGAAATGCTATTTAGTGTATAAACCGTGTATACTTATTTGACAATATTGACATTGACGTCTCATTTGTATTGCTAATCACGCACAGATTCCTTTCTAACTTTTCAAAGTCATTGACAATGGTGAGGGCAAATGCGATTATTCGATTATCGAAGTGTACGAGAATATTTTTATAATACATTGAATTACATAGTACGAATAACTTGTGATTTTTAGTATTAACTTTACGGTTCGTTTGAGTGAGATCGTTGTTTATTTAATTAAAGTAGGAATTTTCCTTTCCACATTCCTCCTGTTTTAGGAAAATGATAAATACATGCCAGATTCAATGTATACACTAATGAGATCATCAAACCTACATTACGTTAACTACCTCTGTGTTTTCCTTTCGTGATAATAACTTTTGTTGTTATTCGTTCTAAGAAAGAAATTCAATCACACGCCATATCAGCATTATAGCATTGTAAGTTGTAGCAACAAAATAAATTGGGAGATGCATTTTATTATTATATTATTCTTTATTTATAATATTAATTTAATATTGACAAATGAAAAATTAAATAAAATTAGTATTGTTTATAAATATTATGAGCAAATAGTTATAGTTTCTTCATTGCCCCTATAATTATGGTTAGCATTCATATTCACAGGGCATTACTGTTTCCAAACTAATTTAATTCTAATTTAACACAAATTAAAAGTAAACACATTATTGCGAAGTCTATTACTACATCTTGAACAACCTCTACCCCTTGTTTATTTCCAGCCCCATGTTTTTAGTTGTAGCTATTTATGTCGTTGGAGACGTAAAGCATTTATTCTCAGCGTTCATAATTGAACCCGGTGGACAGTTCCACGTTTCGGAAAAAGAAGTCGATCGTGACAAACCGCTAATAAGTGCAAAAATTTGCTGTGGGTTGTTATTGCAGGCATGCTGTAAAAATAATGGATACTTAATTACATTTCGTTCTTTCTTTTATTAGAATTTTGATAATACCTACATAGTTTTGTTCACTGCTGACCAGAGATGGAAACATCCCATCATTTTGCCTAGCCGGCCACATCCCATCCCATCAACATCCAGCATTTTGGATGGGGAGGATGGGATGGCAATAGATTTTTGGATGGAGAGGATGGGCTGGATGGGATGGCTATGGTTTCAACATCTTTTGGAGTGGATGGGCAGGGATGGGCAAATGAAATTTCCATCTCTGCTACTGACTAAAAGTTAAATAAGACTAGGCAGGCTAAATCTGTAAACAGCACTAATGTAATGCTTGTAATGTTTATCAATTTCTAATGACTTTTAGCAAAAAAGTATTCATTAGTCTTAAATCATAGATAAAAGAAAATAGTAAAAACAGCTTATACCAAAATACCGACGATAAAAACCTTTCGTCTATAACCACAGTTTTTACCAAAATGGTATCTGTGAAATAATGCTATTATGCTATAAATATTTTGTAAAATATAGGGAAAAATTAAGCTTTGTGATTCATAAAAAATAATTTGCTACTTTAAAAATGTAATCATGATCTTGATTATAACTTACCCTAGTCAATTTGAGAAAAAACAATTGTTCTGGAGTAAATTTCTCCATTCCGATCAATTTTTTGTATCCGAAGATGTGATTCCTATCTCGTTCCTTCTGCTCAGATTTAAACATGTCCATCAGTAGATCAAATATGACATCCAACCATGTATCAAATACTTCCCGATTATATATTGATACTGTTCCTGGAGAAAGACTGTCATTATTGTATCTAATAACCGTACACAAACTATCTGTAAGGTTGCCCCTCTTCGGGTTGTTTGGATCATCATCTTTATCGTCTATATACATGAATACATAAATGATTAAGTATAAAATATTCTTGCCACGATAAACAATCAATAAATAAATGCAATTTTATTAGATGTGTGTATAACGAGGACGATTATTAAGTACAATTACTTTAAGAAATTGCAAATTACAAATGGAGACGTATTAATTTACTTACATGAAATCTTAAATGAATTAAACACTCCTCGCATTAAAAAAGCCCAAATACTGCCATATTTCAAGGAACTGAAATATTGTATATAATATTAATAAAAGTTGTTTTTATTAAAATTAGAACAGCAAGGGTACCGTTTACTTTGTGAAGACTCACAGTATATCCCCATTTGAGTATAATGGACTGTATGCCAATGCAGGGACGACAGTAGTCGTTAATGGCCCCGGTCGGAAAATGGGATCAGTGGACACCATTTCTTGAAGAACCCATTTAAAACCTGATGCCCTTCAGAGAACCTCCAATGGATTATTTAAAGTTTAAGTTGAATCAGAAAACGAGTAAAGTATTTTTTTAATGTTTAACTGTTTTAGAGTTTATTACCCGATAGGCATAAATAATTTACTGGTTCCCTTCCAGCTTTTCGAGCCAATTTCAGCAAACATCAATTTTAATTTTATTATATTTTCCAAATAATTATCTGATGTGATTTCTTTGGCACTTTCACCGTATCCAAAATCTTCTAACTGTTCTATAGAAAATCGCATAATGAAAAGTATGGGCCAATAATTGTGTACAACTTTTCTAAATTCAGCTAGAGTTTCGTTCCCAAACGATTTTTCTCGGTCAGGGTGATCTAGCCATTGAAGGAGATGATTGTGCATCTCTATGAATTTATCTTCGACTTCATAAATTTTTTCTTCCGACACATCATACACTTGCATTAACTTCTCGTGTACGAGATGAGGCATTCGTGCTTTCAAGGATCGTAGACATTCAGATCCAGATCCGTATATAACAAATTAAACTCATTAGTATTGAGTACAGTATTGATAAAATTAGTACTTAATTAAATCTTCTTTCTTTGTCTCTCTCAGTTTAAGAATCAGTTTTGAATATTAATATGCACCAAACAATGGATAAAAAATTTAGACAAATACTCACTGAACATCCTTTAGACTACTTTTAAATAATCCGTCTGGATTAAATTTATGTTTGGTTTCTGGGCTCAGATCAATAATAAAGTTGTCAATTAAGTTTAATATCCAAAACGATTCTGTGTAAATATTGAAAAGGTACCTCAGTATAGTAATATTTATTATAGCATGCCAAAATGTTAAAGTTGTAATAAGTTTATATATATAATTTTTAATTACTGAATGCCAATTCAAGAGTAACTTTAGACTTGTAAACAGTTAAGCGTGAGATATCTTTCTTAACTGAAGAAACAAGCCCTCCATTACAAATAAAATCAGCTATTTTTCGGTTCCTTGCAACTATAGAATGTAAACTTCCATCACTAAATGTTTCCAGCATGTTAGTCAGATTAAATTCTCCAAAACTGGGATCCAGTCGAGTTGAAAATTCCTCGCAGCTGAATATCTTTTTGTCATCCTAATTGCACAATTATTTAAAAAAAATACAAGTGCATAGTTATCAAGTTTAAATAAAACTACGGATGATTATTAAGGATAGTGTGAAAAATGTGGTACATTTTTTAACTTTTAATGTCGTCATGTATTGGAATTGCAATTTACACTGCAGCATTAATTCATTGTATTACCTCATTGTATTGAAAATCTTTCACTCTAAAGGATGGAACATTTCTCATCATTACATGCACAGCAGTGTGTATTTCTTCCGCAGAGTAATTTTTTAGACCTATTAGTTCCACAATATTTTTAAAATCTTGAAGATAAAGTTCTTCGGATTTACTCCTCGTGAATACGTTTCCATTGTCCTCAATAAATTTGTTGCAAATTAGACATGGACCATTTATCTGAGGTCATAAAAATCGATTAATAATCATTATTATAAATGTACAAATATGAACATTTGAGTGACACATTTTGAGTCTTTAAAGTGTACCCGATATTTTCGAAATCCGTCATACGGATTGCGGTAGACACTAAATTGAAACAACCCCACGCTTCCAGAAACTTGAAACACTTCGAACATAATTTCGCTTATACTTTTATTGTTAGTTGGGTTTTCAAGATTTAAACCCACTTCATCCAACATCTTAAGAAAAGGTTGATCACCCACATCGTTTCTTTTGGCTAAAAGTGACATAAGTATGAAAAAGTGACATACGCTTTACGTGAATGAGCCATTAGTATTACTCATTTATTGATCAAAGTTATTAGCATTAATTAATGTTAAACATTTTCAACTCACAATGATTCAGACATGACTTAAAAAAGATATTGATTTGTTCATTCATAGGGTTATTATCAGTATCTCTGAAGACCACACCTAAATTTTAAAAATATTAAAATATCAGAAATAAATCTTTGGCAAGAAATGTGTCTTTAACAGGGACCCCATGATGATATATATTACCATACCATGTAGCTACGTTTTTATAGTAAAGCTAAAATAAAATATTTTATGTGCACAATATAAGGAGTTCAACAAAAATGTTGGTAACTTAAAATGCTTTTTTACGATCAATTAATTATCCTTCTTAATCCTTACTTCCTCTTATATTCCAACTTACCGTATGCGGTTCGTTCTGTAACGTCAGATTGGAAAGTTGTCAACATGTAAAAATCCGTTGGATTTAGTAGTGGTTCTACTTTTTGGGTTTGCAAGTAATTTCCGCAAACATATTGGTAGAAATCATCACAAGGTTGCACAGTTGTGTCCATCGTTTCATTTATGAACGCTGAAACTATTTTACATTGGTCTGTTTTACAAACAAGTTTATCATCTTGCAAATTGTGCACGTAGAAAATAGCTAGCAAAAATCCTACAATGTGGCCAATCAACGCAAACACGAGGATACCAATCATCTGCAATGTGAATCTTCTCCAGGCTGGACTTACGTGATACCAAATTTGTAAATTGTCGTAATCGGTATGGTGTACTTGCTCTTGTTCATCCAGCGTCTCGTGTTGATACTTCACATTTCCGTCCATTTCTCCATCATCGGCAGAAACGGCGGAGTGAATTTCATGAAATGCATCGTTATTATTCACAAATAATGCTCCAAGAAATTTCTCTAACTCAAATTGTGATTTCGGCTCCTGTGGCCTAAAGTTCTGCATTAGCATTTTGTCCTCCATACTTGATTGGAAGACAATCGGCAACTTATCATTAAATGGAATGCTTCTATTCAAAATCAACAATCAGTATGCAAAAAAAAAATTATACATTAGATTTTAGAATGTAGATATTTTTCTCACCATTTATCGAAAATACCGAACGCTCAGCAAAATCTATTTGAGGGGAAAATTATGAGGTAAACAGTAAAGGTAAAACTACTTTATTGGATCGAATAAAACAAAATAATCAATCACGGCCATATAATATAAAAATATGGCAGCCTCTTAGGACTCAGTATTGTCATTTTTGATCAATATTTAAACTAACACGTTTAATACAGAATTTAATAAGAAAGAGATGCAATTTCTCAGTTTGTAAGATATAATATTGAAAACGATACCACACTAATTTGTGTTGTAAAGTAGCTTAGATCTTGCAAATATAAACTACCTGACCCTTTTCTGTAACCCACTTTTACAAGCAAAAGTGCGTTTATAAAAACATTTTTTTATTGTTTCGAGTAGTTACGGCATTTCAAAAATGTAAAACAAAATTGTTGCAACAATTTACTGTCGTGTCAAGTGAATGAAACGGTTAGTGGAGCGGTTTCGGGTACAGAACGTCAATGCCAATGGCCGTATCTAGAATTCCATTTCGGGAGGGATATAATTATTAACTTTGGAACCTCTAAAATTAAATATAATGATAAAAATTAGATTTGGACTAAGTAAATAAATAGATGAGTGAAAGCGAAATTTGATTCCACAAATGTTCAAACATTAATAAAATCAAAATTAAATTAATTTTCCAAATGAAGATAAATGATTATATTTATTACTAGTATATTGCTGGTATATTTGCTAGTACGGGCGTCTAGAACAGATTATTCTGAAGAAGTCATTTTTATTTCAGTTATTGACAAGATCAAAAATTAACATTGCAAGGGTTACAATTAAAATAACTCCTGTATTACTGAAACAAATATTGGCCGAAATAAATCCAGAGTTTTTGACTTGTTTAAAGCGGTAGTCGACGATCTGGTCGTTATTACACCCGTCAGTTCTACAAGGGCAGATCATTTCTGATTCCAGAATTTTCCCATCAAAGCGTCCATTGCATTTATCGAGATAGAATGGACGACCCAAATATTTTACGGATTGGCAACCCCGACTAAAAACTTTGTTGTTGCGGAATTCAGTGGCGCATGTCCCCTCTCCTACACAGACATATTAATTTCATCGTATTAAAATTGTCACTCCATTGTCATAATCATAATACCATTAAAAAATAGTTCTTTGCATCAGACTAACCTCAATCTCAATGTTTCATTTCATTTTACTGATCATTCGATAAATTGTTAATTAACATTCTTAAATATTTAAAAGAATAATTTAATTTTCAAGTTCTACTATTTCCCTTACTTGATATTGTACAAGTCATCAAATGTTTTATATGTGCATTCTGACATGTTTCCAAATCTGCACCATTGTTTTCATCCACATTACAAATATAACACTTGAGTCCTACAATCATTTAAAAACACAGCATTATTTATTAAGCGTAAAATTATATGCCATTATTCAATTCTCATTAATATTACCGTGCACAAATGTAGACATAAACAGGAACACCATAATGCTAATGAGTATCACAAAATTCATTGTCAATTGAGCAGTAGGTACAATAAGTCCTTTGTACTTGTTAATGGAAATATTATTTGTATTTCATTCTGTTAGCGACACTCTTTCTCTCTCTTTCCCAAATAACTTTACATGTATGTGGAGCTCTATCAACTATTTGTTTTTCTGTATACACTTTGCTCTAAATGGCATGCACTGTTTTTTTCCTTTTATTTCTAAATTTTTCCTTCTTTCTAAATTCATGCACATAAATGTTTTAAAAAATCTCTATCCATTGCTCAGTCCCTAACGTTCAATTCTGGAAAAAGTTTTGTCAATACAGTGAAGAGGTTGCAACAATTGCGTAGACTTTAAATAATTTTTAAATTACATTTTGAAGAGAGGAATACAACATTTTACTGACAATTAACACTGATCACCACAAAAGGAAACTGCTTAGGCACTTATTTTCTAGTATTTTAGAGGGGTCGTCTTTTTATCTTGAATTGTTTCACATTTGTTTTGACATGGATGAGATGTTATGCACTAACAATATTAGTTTTCATGACATGAAAACTTATTACTGTTATTACTATTACATACGTTAAAAGTTTGTACAAGGTTACAAATATCTGGCTGCTCCTAAATCAACAACTACATCTTTTGTTCGCCAATTGCTTCATGTAATGATGGGCGAAGTTGTAAACAAATGCCTTCAAATAACACTCATTAACCATGAAAGGCTTTGTTTTTTGTTTTCCATGGACTGAATGGAAAGTAATGATATAATATGCATGGTTCAAATAGATTTGTCTGAAAACCCGACACGTAATGCCCAGTTGATTTGATAACCTTATTTTTGCACCCATTTCCTGCACGCAACCTTTCAATCGAGTTGTCAATATATCGCTTGTGTATTTTTAAGCACGCGTGCATATCGATCGATCCTCCTACGAAGTTTCAGTTTCAACTCGTTGTTTACTCTGTTTCGCAATAATCTTGCAAAATATTCTGGAAGCTTGAGAAAAGAAGTGACTACACTTCACGTGCATGTGTAGAAATGCCCGTATAAAACTCCAGCGGCAAAATGCCCGCTTCGGTTAGGAAGAATATGTATTTTTAAAGTATCAAACAGGTCTTCAAATATTGTGTATTTTTATTGTTGTTATTTAGGCGAATGCAGCGGGTTGAAAAAAGTGATTTCTACAATTCGTTTTATCTATTTTCAAGGAAGTATTACTGTAGAAGTTGTCTGTATTGAGTAAAAGTATTAGCTAGAGCAAACAGTGAAAACTCCAGAAGGGAAACTTATTTTTAGGTTCCTTCATCCTTAGCATACTTAGCAAGTATTACAGCAAACTAGTAGTAGTAGTGTTACATTCTCATGTAGTTTGATATTGGACTTATATCTCAATTTCTGATATTGAATAGCATTTTCCATTTTAACACAAAATAAAATTCAATGCCTATGAATGTCATCACCTGTGGCTGTCCTCCTGGACGTATGCTGAAGGTGCTCTCCGTAATTGACATTGTAAGTAATTTCCACGTTCGTATTATTCATGTTTTTAATTTTCACCATGCTTATACATTAAAAAACTGGTAGCACATAGTTAGAAACCGAAATTCTAAATAGAAGAAGCGTAAATCGTAAATATCATTTAATTCAGAGCAAAAAAACTATTTAAATTGATAAGTTGGTATATTTCATTTTTATAAGCAAATATAAAATAGATTTGTAAGTACCTACTTGTAAATCTACAGATAGGTAAGACTCAATTGGAAATGAATAATATGCACGGATTTAGCAAGAAGGTTGTTCTTTTAAAAAGTCTAATTGCAAAAATGAAGTTAGTTTTAAGTAAAAAGGACAATTTAGATTTAAATAACAATGGTACAATGCAATAATGCAATATATGGTAATCTAACGCAAATTTCCCTTATGTTAGGTGATAGCTACTCTACTGAGCCTAGGAATTGCCCTTCTTTTAACATGGGCCCTTGTCCTAACGGATGATGCTGAAAATGACGGAATGTTGGTGAATTACATTGTGATTGTAGGATTTCATGCTGGACTGAATGACAGAGAGAAAATCGTCCGAGGTATTTTTTGTTACTAATATTATTAACGATTCTTCATTGATATTAGTTAAGTTTTGAATATGCAATACTTGATAATTGATTTTTCCAGCCCAATTCGGATTTATTTATGTTTTCGTACTTATTGGCCACATGCTCGAAGTGTTTCTTTTTCGTCTCATAAGAAGTGGTGTAGATAATGTAAGGAGGATCTTTTCAGTATTAATATAATAAAACCTACCGTTCATAAGTTCTGAAAATGTATTTAATTTTATTATCATTATTAATAAAATAATAATAAAAACTTAATTTCTAATTCATACAGGAAAGTATTCGTCAGTGCATGAAATGGTTTATTATCCGTTTGATGTTGCTGTACTTCCAAATCGCAGTTTGGTTTCTGATCAAAACATTTTTGGTTGATGAAGAATTTCTTCAAGAAGTAACATTCGTACCTGAAGTTTTGCTTACATTTTCTCCATATGTAACATACGAGCTAATCGTTGTTGTTGTATACGTTGTACAATTGAGAACAAGTAGGTCCATTAGATCAGTGTAGAGTAAAATGCCATCATTGTGATTCTGACGCAAAATAAGTGTAATTTATTTTGGTAATAATGTAACTCTTCGTTTAAATGTCCATTTGCATTACAAGGAACAGTAATTGTAGTAATGTATAAAATACACCATCTCAGTCATTTTTATTGCTAACTTTCGATGTGAATGTATACTATTTACTTATATCTACATACATAAATACATTCAGTACACAATACAGAGTTATTGGGTGCTAACATTTATTTAAATAAAAAGTTACAAGTATTAAAAAATACATCCAACAATATTCATGTGTATACGTTTTTATATAGCCGCAGATAACATTGATGTTAATATCTACTATAAAATATGCGAATTCAAATGAGCTTGTTTTAAACTTTATCATAGTTTGATGTATATTTTATCTGAACATTTATAATTGCCATGTGCTTTCAGCTTTTCTAAAGTAGCATGTATCGATCTTATTGTTCGCTAGCAAATAAAATCTATTGGACTATTCTGTAAAATAACAAATGAATCGGGTCTTCATTCTTATTACTATACACACCTAATTGACCTACATTTCGTAAACTAATTCGTAATGTTATGTAAAGGCCTGTTCAGCGTTTATTTGTTATTATTTGCGGAGTTATTTGAGTAGCTTATCATGACATAATTAATCTTATTTACTTAGGTATTTACACTAGATATAGATAGGAGTTTTGATGATAGAAAAGAGACCGGATTCAGCTAGGATTGCATGAAATAAACACTCAAAGTCAGTATATAACATGATCCTAATTTTCCTAATATTATGATGTTTCAGATGTTGGTTTTAATATCTAGTCTGCAGTATTGCTTCAAACAAGTAAGTTAGAACATTTTAATTTTTATTGAATTAGTAAACTTGGTATATAAAATTCTCTTAATCAATTAAAGTGTAACAGGGTATTACATACATTATATATTAATGAGTATAATTCTTAATCCACATTTACAGTAGTCACATCTGGCCAACTGGGTGTATTAGTATACAACATCCATATCGACATTTGTGTCTCCGCATTTATCTTCGGGTGTCACTTCAGCAGATAATGAAAATTTCGAATCTGTGTTCATGTTGTTAGATTTTTTAGAATTTCGGTATACAAACCAACTGAAAATAATTGAAATAACAAATGCTAGTTATTTAAAGGTACTGTATTCATTAATAGTGATAGTAAAAAGCAGGCTTTTGCTTGCAGGCATATACTTCAACCAAAAAGAGCAAAAATGATTTACAGAAAAATGAGTTGAGGTGGAATAGTCAGGGCAGCTGAGAGAAAAAAGAAACTTCCTGCTCGATATTCCAGGGTATTTTTATAAAGCTGGTTGTAAATCGAGTCCATTGCTAATGGTGTTAAAATATTGACTACGCCTATAAATGAGAAAAGAGTTCCATGCTCATGACCAGCAACAATTTTTGAGAGCATTGAAAGAGAAACAACTCCCATTGTCCCATTCATCATATCAACGAGTGGAGCTAAATGCCAAAAACAGTTTAAATATCAAAAAAAATTAAATAGTTTATTTTAATTATTAGCGTTCATTTTGGAAAAGGCACAAGTGTTATATTTTATTAATACTGACCTGAATATAGCATTAAGGTGGAGGTGGCAAATGCGTAAATAAAACAAGCAGAAAATTGACTCATCCCTGTAATGAATCCTAAAAGGGCATCATACATTTTAAGTCTATGACTAAAAATGGCCAAAGACAAAAGTGTCCCTGAAATAGAAAATATTTTAAATTACACTCTCAATATCTTTGCTTATTACTATTACTTATTAAATATTTATTAGTAATTCAGGAAATATTGTACATAATTACCTACAACACCTATTACAAAATTGTAAATGGAAAAATCCGTATATTTCCCTATTTCCCAACCAAATTCTTTTCTTAAAAACAGATACATTATCCCAAATTCACCTGAAAAGTAACACAATCACAATTAACTTTTCTTATTGATGAAACATGGCTTCAATACAATGCTTGCATTGTATTTTACTAAACTAAATCAAAAAATATACAAGCATGTCAGCAAGGCCGTATCCAAAAATCAATTTCTGGGAGGGCAAAATCCCAAGATGAGGTATATCTGTAAATGCCTCACTTTTGGAATTTCTGGGTAGGCAGTTGATCGTATTATGCCTACCCTCTGCATACGGCATACGGCTTTGCATATGATATGAGTTACAGGCATATTAATTTAAAAAAATAAGTACCATAATTTGGAGCATTGGCTCCTATGTAGGCGATTATTAAAAGTAGCATTTTTATCCTTCCTCCATCTTCTCTTTTCTTGAAGGGAAATGTGCAAAGAACAATAATTTGTTCTTTTGCATCTTTGATGATATTTCTCTTTGGATGTGTTTTGATTAATTTTTTATTGTCCACAACAAACAAAATATTAAGAAAACACAAAACCGACAAGCCTGTGGTTATTGCAAACCCATGGACTTTGTTAAAGGAAGCTGTGGAAAGTTTTCCACCTATTGCCATTCCCACAGGTACTCCAATAAGTGAACACGCTTGTATAATTCCTATACGTACTGTTCTTTCTGATTTTGTCGTTCTGTCGGCTATAAAACTTCGGCCTGCCATTTCGTAAGTGCTAATACCTCCAAACACGGAAAAAGAAACTCCGCCGACAATAGCAATAGTATACGCACTGAATGAATTCTTCCATGCAAATATCAAGTAAACTGCTGACAGTAAGATCATACCAACGCATGGCTAAAAAGTAAATCATAATATGAATTACAAATACAAACTAAATAATTCTCTCTATGTAAGCAAAAGGAATACACACATATTTTATAAAGAAAACAGCGAATCTATGTGAAACCATGAAAGTGAAGATTAATTATACCGGAAGTTAATCCGGAGATATTCAAAAATTTGATTCAAATTGAATCTAGGTAATAATGGGTGCAGAAAAATAATTTGTGATATCTATCTAACTTTAATCTTTAAGCATGCAACAGACAATTAAGATTTATATAGCTCTTACTAACAACAGAGGCACTTTTCTTCCATATCGGTCACTCCAAGGTCCTAGGACAAGGACTAAAAGGATAGGCAATGTGTTATCAATCAAGGATCTGTATGATCGAACTTTAGTTGCAATTTTTTGCATTTCACATTCAGTATCACAGTTGGTTTCATCGAAGAAGGTTTGATTCTCAACTTTACCACCCTCAACCCCAACCGTTCTATGTATTCAATCAAATGCATTATTATGTATTTATAGTGTAATTTCTAAAGTGTCAACTCAGCAATAAAATACATCAAAACATTCAAATCTAAAGAGTTTTAGTAAAAGTATACCAGCAAACATTGTACGTCCCACTGTACACAAAAAATGTAAAGACTATAAATATAATTAAGAAATACAATTAGGATATTAAAATTACCCAGAAATATTAGTAAAGTATATAACATCATGGCAATATTCATCAGTGTTATTTAGATCGACCCGACAAATTGCTTCCAAGTAAAGATTTTGATACATCATAAAATTCATGAGAGATAAACATATAAATAGCAAAGCAGCAGGTTCAATTGTAGTCAATTTAAGATTTTCGACCAAGCGGGGAATAAAATGTTTTGATGAAGACACCGCTATGTCATTTAAGTCGCATGCTTGTGTTCGCTCCATTGTGGGTGAATGAATTGAAGTGCTAGAAATTAAAAACAATGAGTAAAATTAATTTATCATTTTCGTTTAAACGAGTATTAGTACTTCTTATAAATAAAAATATTTACCGAGATTCAACGAAGGATTTTTGCAACTATATATAGTTTATAAACCTTGTAATAAAATCACTTTTGAAATAATACTGTGAACATTTCCACTTATGTGCGGTTAGTTATGTCCAAATTTTTGCCCACTCATTACATATGTCTCAAACTAAATTCAGTTCATGTACCTCTCAAACAATTACTGCTGACTATTGATGACGATGTCAGATTCGATAAGATAATAATTTATGACACATTTAAAACAAAAGTTAACCATTTAAAAAACAATCCACATTAACATTAACAAAACCTTGCTTCACAGAAAAACTACAGCAATTTTAATGTTTAATGCAATAAAGTGGTTCTAATTTTAAAAAAATTAAGAATTTTTTCCTCTCTAATTTATTCTGCAATTGTCTCTGAGCTTTTATAGCTTTTTTATTGATAATATCACCATACTTAAATAGCATGAATTTAATCGGACAACAATCCTATTAGGGGTTAGTGTTTCTTGTTACCAATTTGCGTCATATTCTCATGAGTATATGAAATACATAAATACAGTTCTTAATATTCTTCTATATATAACATTACGTTACAATAGATCAATGAGTAAGCGATGTATAAAAAGATATTTCATAATCCACATCACGTTTTGTTCGGGGAAATAACATTTCATTGGTATATAAACAATAATTAGCGGCAGGTATTTTATAGAAGTGATTTGTCTGTCTGTTTGTCTGTCCGTCTCTTCGAGCGATAACTCAAGAAAGATAAAACGAACTAACAAAGTTCGCTCAGACTTCTCATGTGTGATCTTATATTTGAACAATGGTCAAGTTCAAAAATTGATAAATTTGAAAAATAAAGTAGCAAAAGCTGCTTTCTAGAGAGGATGTATCTGTCAGTTCTCTGACAAAAGTTTTGAAAACAAGGTAATAAGTCACCACCAAATGTGTCACACTTGACCCCAATTGATTCCAATTACTCCTTTGTTGAAATTAGGTTTAAGTCACTTTTGACAAATTTTATAAAGACAGTTTTGACTTCCGAAGAGCTGACGCTACTTTATACACTATTTGCAAAAGTTTACTTCCTAATTAACTGGGCATTCACATTTATCTTTATTAATACGAAACATGTTATCTCCACACGAAGGTATGACAAAGCCTGTATACTGCCAATATTGTTAATATATTTTATTACTTTAGTAATTTTGTTAGTATTACTTTACACTTTACTCTACTCATTAACTCAAGTAATATGTGTCGTGTGACTACTGGCATTTAATTATAATTAAAAGGACACATCTATATGCTCTGGAGATCAGACTGATCTACTAAATTCATTGCAGTAAAAGTTATATTGATTTAAGAGATAATAATAATAACACAATACGCCTCTTTGATAAAAAATTACAGTTGGTAAGTTCAAATGGGATTGGGACTTAGTTTTGTGAACACCACCTTTGTTTTACAGGATTCAGGATTTTGGGTTTTTAACTCCATTATCTGTAATCTTCCTATTTGAAGTATGGTGTAGGAGTCTAAATCTGAAACAATCCTGATAATTATTAATGATAATAAATATGTTTTATATAATTTGCATCATGTAATGTAACCTGCCTATAATGCCTTTATCATATTTCGTATGATCATTATGACGTTGATAATGCTTCACATGAAAATGTTGATGCAAATGATTAATTAACGAAAATTATCATTTTATTATTAACCCCTAATAAAGTAATAATGAATGAGAAAATAAGAAGTGGAATATTCAACGCATTAAGGTAAATGCTACAAAAGTTTATATTGCGGTTCGATCGTATGACACCTCGATTTCAAAATTCCTATATCACAAAAATATGACACCTCGATTTCCCATAAAAAAGTACAAAAGATATTATAAAAAAGCAACAGGTAATATTCAATTTCTCTGGAGAGCAAGTTAACATAATGTTTGGTTACTATCATTTTACTTGGATGGACGTGATTAATAAATATAAAGGATGCTTTAATTATTGTATCCCCTTTAAATATTTATTGGTAAAGTTCCACTAAATATTGACAGCATTTTTATTTATAGTCTAATTGTAACTTGATAGGAGTAATCCGACTATACAAAATATGTCACAGATAAAAAATTGGTAGCTGTGCATTTATAAACTTTTGCACCTCGTTTAATGTACCTCCCCCAAAGAGAAATCCTGGATACGGCCTTGTATGACAGATTAAGTTCTTTGCTCAGTAAAATTGGTCCATTGTAGTGACGTCATAGGGCTCAAAAGTGACCAAAAGAAATTACACACACACTATTGAATAATCATAAGCTTCTATTTTAACTTTCTAAATATTGCATTTTTATTTCTATTGTTTCTAAAATATGCATGACAATTGTGACCTAAAAATCGTCAAAATATATGACCATAAAAATATGACATTTCAAACTCTGAAAGCATATAACCACGATCAAAGGTGATGTTTTAGTGAGATACGTAATTAACAATACATTAAAAAAAATTAAGTACGGTAAATAAATTAGGAAAGCAACCTAATCAGTTTTGACGAAAACACGGAAAATGTAAAATCATGAATTCCAATTATTTCCTTGTAGGGTGTTGCAAAACATTGCACTATCACATTAAAAATCAGTAGTGCTAGAAAGTAATTGTTGGAGCTAAAGTTGGGTTTTGCCCTGAATACAGAGACCAAACTTAAGAAAATGACAATTTTCCCACTATGTATGTATATTTAACTGACCAGTTTTTACAGAAAACTAATTTTCATTGTATTCAATATTAATGTGTCAATTTTTAATATAATGTAATAAAATTAAAATAAAATCTAGTGTGCAAAAAAAGGAATAGAAATTAAGTTTTCTAATTGCTTTGATATTTATTTTTGCGGTTTCACACTTTATTGGGCATATGCAATTTCATTTAAACTAGGTACATTAAAACACATTTGAATTTTTTGAATAAATTAATAACGGTTATGGTTATACCTAATCATTAATCATAGTGTGAAAGAAATATAAAAGACCTGAACTAACTAATCATAATTAAAGATTTGTGTTTAACAGAAGTAAAATAAAAACATTACACCACACTTTCAATTTCTTTTACATTCCGAGTCTCACTCAACGGTTGCGTCGGCTCCTGCTAAAACTTGCTGAAGCTAGTGTTGGTTTTACTTCGGAAAACAATTTTTTATCTTCGGAATGCAATTTTTTTATCTTAAGAAAACAATTTTTGATCTTTGGAAAACAATTTTTTATCCTCGGAAAACAATTTTTTATCTTCGGAAAACAATTTTTTTATCTTAAGAGAACAATTTTTGATCTTTGTAAAACAATTTTTTATCCTCGGAAAACAATTTTTTATCTTCGGAAAACAATTTTTTATCTTAAGAAAACAATTTTTTATCTTCGGAAAACAATTTTTTATCTTAAGAAAACAATTTTTTATCTTCGGAAAACAATTTTTTATCCTCCGAAAACAATTTTTTGTCTCCGGAAAACAATTTTTTATCTTCGGAAAACAATTTTTTATCTTCGGAAAACAATTTTTTATCTTCGGAAAACAATTTTATATCTGCCATATCCAAAGCGTGTTCATATCGGTGTTCTTTCAATTCTTCAGATGTTTTAAAAGATGCTTCACAAAACTCACAATCGTGCATGCTGATGACGTTGTGTACACGCAAGGTGTGGAAATTAATTGCGTTATAACCCTTGGCACTGAAACCGCATTCACTGCAATTGTAGCTAAAACAAAGAAAAATTATAAACAAGATTAGAATCGAATCGACCTTAAACTAAAACTACACAGAATAATTTTTACCAACACACATTTTTATCAAATATTTGATGCCCTACCTAACTGAGTTCCTCTCTGGGATCCCATGAGTTGACATGTGACGTAAAAAGTCTCCAGTTTCTTTGCTCACAAAAGGGCAAACTTTGCACTTCTCTAATGGTTTCTCCGATGTCCAATTTCTTAGACTTGATTGCGGTTCCTGTTTTATTTCTGTCTTGATATGTGTCTCAATACATAGCTTGAAGTTTCCATTTTCCATTGTAGCGTAAGTACATTGCTCGCTATCATACACTTTTCCTCCGTCTGTCGACTTTGAAGACCCTGATGCTGACCGCTTTCTCGGACGGCTGACACTGTTTATAAGCATTAATTATTGTTAATAAAATAATCAATTTCTATATTTATAACGCAATTAACCATTTACTTAAGGATATTTGGTTCATAGACTATCATAACAACCTCCATTTTAAAAATTAATTTGAGACGGAGACATTAATATGGTGAACTTTCATGTGTCTAGTCGAGTCAGAGTCAGTATAGTCATAAAACTTCTTTTTATAACCAACTACTTGATATAATTCTAATCTCCTGCTGAATATAAAAAAAAGAAAACGGATAGGACAGAATCAGAATGCATAATGTACCTTCTTTCAATTAAATTATTAAATCAACAATAGCATTTAAAGATTTATAATATTTTACTATACCTGGAAAAACTTTCATCCCCACTTAGCCTCCAATCCATCTCACAAATCTTATCGTACAATACATCCATCTTTACAGAAAGTTCTACAGCTTTGGCAACTGTATCTAAATTTAGCTGTTGTATGCCCCGCTGATTTATCTCCATATGTTCTTCGTCCACTTCTTCCTTTGGATTTTCGGCGTTATCCGTCTTCTTACATGATAGTTTGTCTTTTTGTAACGTAGAATTTGATATGCTATCAGCACTGGGGACAGTTTTTGCAGGTTTGAAGTCTCGACCCAACAACAATCTTTCCGCGGCCACATGGTTTAATGGTCTGCTTTCAATTGAGACTATTTTGAATCTTGCTTTTCGAACAGTCTCGAAGACATTTTCATGTTGTCCAGTATTTAACATAGAACTTCTGTGTAAATGCAAATATTATTGGTAAAAAGTAATTTGAATGCTTAAAATTAAACTCAATGCTCATTGTTGAAAACTTACATTGGAGTAATAATCTCTTCAACATGTTTTTTGGCAGCCTTCAATTTTTCAATGATTGTTTTTATATGAGGAAGATCCTTGTCTTGGAATTTATTCCATTTCTTTAGAAGCTCCGGGGAACAGTGGCTGCAAAAATATATTATTTACAATTGAAAATATGAATGTGTTGGGAAAAAATATTTCAGACATGCGATTTTCCTGGTTTGGTTAGGCGAATATACCGTTAGATTACAACTTGGTTGTACTATTACCTAAACATGAGGCTGGATGTTGTTGGAATATCTTCTTCATCCGATTCATCCGAATCCGAAACAGCTCTCGGAAACACAGTGTTACATTTTCTAGCGTGCTGATCAAAATAGTTACGTGAACTGATATAAACCTTGCAACGCTTGCAAGTATTATTTTTCTTTATTTTCTGTTCATCGTAGTGACTAATGATATGCTTAGAATAGCCATCCTCCGAAAAGAATTCAACATACTTGCAGCCACTCACGGCACATGGCTTTCGGAAATAAGGATTTTGTAAGGAAGGGATCTCTTTGTCCAGTCTGCAGTCTTCTTCATCTTCACTATCATCCGAATTGCCATTGCCTTTTCGACGAGATCTTCCTCGTATCTTGTTTTTATACGAATGGTCCATTATTGCCTTTTTCCACCCTTCTTATGTCTCACCTGCAAACAAAAAGTAATTAAAAGTTAGTCATTATTAGGACCTTTCATTATCGTACTTTAAAGTAACTTTAAAGTACTTTTTCTACTCTTTTGCTTTTTTGGCTTTTG
>JAQFYB010001561.1:0-31505 GCA_034694085.1 Pogonognathellus longicornis | reverse complement strand
TAATGAGTGTTAAATTGATACGTACCCATAAAAATTAATGTTATTATAGAAGCCATTTGTATTCTCATTGTGACTAAATAGGCAGTTCAGTATATAACTTATTCGTAATTAGCAATAAAATGTAATTATGCAATGCAACGTTGTGAAAACAAAGTACACGTTTAGATTTCATGCACAGGCGCTTCCACTAATATTGAATAAACATGAAGGTTGAAAGTTAAAGATTGAGAATTTGAGTCGTAATAAATTGTCAACATGTCACCCACGCTTTACCAAGTCCAAGAACTTACAAGACAAACAGCAATTGAGAAAAAGGAGCTTATGTGCCGTGCCTACTTGTAAGCAAACGAAAAGATTTCAATTCGTGAAATTTTCTTTTTGGAAAGCAATTGCTTTCTCCACATTTCTACTCCTTCTTAGTGTTCATATAACCGACAAGTTCTTGTGTTGAATGTCAAAAGTCGGGAAAAGTTTCTTGTTTATACAAGATTTTCTTTCTTGTACGTTAATCTAAATTGGAAACCATTCATAACTCTCTGTATGAATTAATATTGCATTCAGACGTTCATTCAAAAAGTTTCTACTTGAAAAGTCAACTACTGCTTTCCTTCGTTCCACTTGTTGTAATAGCCATTTGTGAGGAAAATGTAAATTTCGAGTAAAGTACATATTACAACCTTTATCTTTTTATCAATATACATTGGTCCATGACGAAAGAATTTTTCGTCATGCTGCAGGACTTTCTAAATGTTGAATTCCCATATTGCATCATCTACAGTAGGTATCTCTAATATTGCTTTCCTTATTGTATGCCCCTAGCATTGCACCATAGGTTAAGGCCTAAAGGCCTTCGTCTATGGCATTGCACAGCTTTCTATTTTCCTTGACTCGAAGCACGCATTGCCTTGAAGCAAGTCAACTCGAGTACCTATATGATAAAAACTCTTAAATTATTATATGTTGAACCCAAGTTCTTTTACAGATAGATAGATACCTATCTAGTAGTACCTATGTATTTGTGAAGCATGTACTTATCTATATATAATAGTCAGAATTGGATCTTAAGGAACAAAGGTTGTCGTAAATTCTGTAATATATTGAATAGGTACTACAGTTTCTCCGCTATATCATGTACCTGAAGACTCAAGAGAACTATATCGTCGAATATATTACATGGAAAGTTTCTCGTTTGATGAACTTTATTAATTCGATCATCCGAAACACTGCACTGCAATAACTTTAGCTAAATAATGATAACGTAAAGCATTCTGAAGTAAATTGTTGTCCTGAGTCAGACGAGACTGTGGTGTTCGTGGAGTCGTGGTGCTGTTGTTGATGCCAGATACTTGAGTTCAGGACTTAGTTTGTATCTAATGAGTTTGCCAAGAAAGGCAAAGAGAATTTATTGTGTCAATGCATGTATTCTGAATGGCTCTGATAAATTAGCCCAATGATCCTCAAATAATGGACCTTTTACTATATGGATGGAATATTGGTATGAGGAAACAAGGAGTTGTGCAGTTCCCACACAGCACAATCATTAACAATAAAAATGTGGCAAAATCCGTCAACCCACAAATGGTTTCAAAAAATCCTTTCTCCCCGCAGACTTTTAGCGAGTTACCTGCGTTCTTCTTGTTAACAAACGTACAGATAAAGTCACGTACCAACAATAAATGTTATATTGGCTTAGTTTTTTATTCATGTTAGCGCAGTGTCTTGCATTTTAAGTGTGTCTATCGTAATGAAGGTAAGCTCGTGTTGAAAATTCCATAAAATACGTAAAGTATGCCTAAGAGGATTTACACGAGAGAGAAAAACTATTACAAAGGTACCCACATGTAAATGCATTTCCTCTGGTTTCCGTCTACCACTATATAGTGTACAATTATCACGAAAAACATTTCCACGGATAATCATGGCGGAGCGGAGATTTACCGATAAGTACCAAAGCAAGTACATTTAGTAGTGGGAGTAAACCAAGGAACAGCTTCAAAGCTCTGAAGTGCTAAAAGTTATTACCACTTACTAAGAATATGTATACACTTATCTTTCTGAGCTACAAAACCGTCTTAGTTTTGGCTTTGCCTTTTCAAAAGCTCATACATATATGTTGTAGCTAGCGGCAGAAGTACTAGCAATTATACTAATGGAAATGGCGGAAAAGTATTCCTTAGTAGCACATGTTTCTCCCACAATCTGGCATTTGGTAAGAGGAATGAATACGAATATTTATATTATTATTCTACTTATGCTCTCAGTGCTACAAATACATACAGGAAGAAGTTAAAAACTGTACCTATTGCATATATGGTGTTGTTTTCATTCTTACAGCACAATACAATGAACTTCATACAAGATCTTATTTAACAACACATTTCTGATTTTACTTTGCATTGCGACTAACAAAGAGGCGTACATTCACTTCTATCTTTTCAATGACTTAAACTTCCATTGCTCACAAACTTTCTCTTTGTCTGGCTATTTTGTTTCGCCTTCATGTTTGTGTTTCCTACAATATGTATCCTTATCTCCCTTATTGTGTTACGAATGAGTTCTTAGTGCTGTTTTACACACTAGTCGATCGCATGAGTAGACGAAGCATTATGCGGGTAAATATGCAAGGGCACACTTTCAAAATCGCTACTTGACTTCAAGATATAATGTATAGGATTTGCACTGCTTGCGCGTTTAAATAAACTGTTGTAACAGAGTAAGAAAGTAGCGTCAGTTGTTGGGGTGCCTTGAGACACTTTTAGGGTATTGGAACACTTTTGGGGGTAATCATTGTTTACATACGTATAATAATTTTTCTGATTTTTTTCCAACACCCCCGCCCCCACCAACCCCCGCCCCCTACACTTCAACAACTAACGCCTTACTCCGACTCATAGTGCTATAGACATAATAAATTATAGTGTTAATAGTGTAGTAGAGATACTTGTATGTCTAGTCCATTCTGGGAAAAGTGTACACAGACACACAGAGTAGCAGACGTCCAGACAGACAAATCATTTCTAGTAAGTAGCTTCCGCTACTTAATAAACAGATTTTATGTTTAATCTTTGTATATGTACATCTTTGATGTTTTTGAAATAATCTGCTATATAATATAACTTGTGATGAAAGTAAAATTATGTCTGCCTACCTAACTACTATCTTGAGAATCCAATAATCTTTAACATTCATTCATACTCATGATCAATTGATAAATAGAAATAAACAAGCAAGGAAATCTTTGTGACTACAAAAAATACCTTTGACTTACTCCAGAATGTTTAAGCATGCGTTGAAAATTCAACGCAATAGCCAAAAAATGTCACTATATGTAGTGTAATCATTAAATACATGGGCAAAGAATATTACACTATGGTATTGGATAAAATATACATCTGAACATAAATCTGGCGAAAAAAGAGATAAAATCATTTGAAAGTTCGGTGACAGTATAAAATAATTCCCCGTGAAACACATGAAATAGGATCGATGAGAGTAGAGGTTTTTGTGAAGGCGTTTCTTATTGGGGTACTGTGATATGATATACTGTTCTAAGTTCTAGTCTTCTATTCTATCCATATTCTTTTGCGTTTTAATTCTTTTCAGTTTTATTTCTATCCTCAATTAAAGTACCTAAGGAAATACTCTACAATCCAGCACTACTTACGAAACGATTTCAATCAAGCTACGTAGTATAGCGCAAATAGTAACTGCAATTTCTACAATACCGCCCACTGTGTACAATTCGCGAGCCAGAATTATTTAGCTCTCAGGGTGAAGAATGCTTAATGGTGTGCTATATGTTTCATGTATACACGAACACCGTTGTAATATATGTAAGGATTACACTCTGTAATTATTATAATTGTAATTAATTGCTTCAAAAACGTACTCACCGACCCCACAAGCGCTAAGTATTGTAGTTTCTGGTAGAAAGAACTGAACTAGGTATGTAGTATGTACATATAATCATGCTTGAAACTTAGTCATTATATCTCTACAGGGTATACTTATTAAGTCATTAAAAGTGATAAAACATACAGGACCCTGTTTTTAAATAAACAATAATTTTTATTTTCCTGTGTTACACTAGAAGTGTACAATAAGTAACGACTAACAAGTACAGTGTAATGAAAAAGGTAAATGTTTGTAGTGTTTCATAATATGAAAAACAATAACTGAAGCTTCAAACAAAAATGAGTACCTATCTGTAGAATTAAAGTGTTTTATGAGTTTCAAAATGGTAGTTGGCCAGAGTAACAATTTTGCACTCCATTCAACTCTCTAAAGGCAAAGGGATAGTTTGTCAGTAATGTATGAGTGCATTTACCACGTTCTATAAAAAAGTAGGCACTATAAATATACTGCACCGAATATACAAACCTCCGCATCATTACAATGTTACAACACAGTTTTTTGCTCCCAGTTTTGATAGGTACATGACATTCTTTTTATGTTTTTACTACCACTTTCTCTTGTACATTTCACGATATACATTCTGGATTCTGCATAAATGCAATGTTTTAGATACAGTGTCAGTTGAGTGGTATGGTAGGTCAAAATTGTTATGCTTTAATTCAAACACACAGAGAAAAACAGTAGTATATATGTATGTGTGTAGGTAACGTATAAGGTCTGACAACAAAGCTGTATATGCTCACGTATTACATCATAGCTGCTTTATAGTATGTAAGAACCGAAATAATTTAAGTTTTTTCAGTTCAAACAATAATTCTATCCTATTTCCTTATATGCTATTCAGACAGGCACGTTTAGTGTAAAAGTTTAGACAGACACAAGCATTCGGAGTCGAGAAAGCTTTTGCGAACAAGTTGTTCTGTTGAATTTACGACATTACATTAGAAATGCAGCCGAAACAGAAATTTCAGGTTAGGGACTTTTATCCAAGAAGGCAAACGTTGGTTCCCTTGCCAGACTGGGCGCACAGTATAGACTGAGAGTCTTCTCAGCTTTGGCCCTACTTCAAGTTTCAATTCAGTCAAGACATTCAAAGACTTCAATTTCGTAGCTTATGAAGAGACGTTCCTTCATGCAAAGCTTCAATGAAATGAATTGAGCGTTCCGACACGAAATAGTGAAAAGAGAGATGCATTCATGTAAACCATTCAAGTCGGAATAGAAACTTTAGGACAAATTCGAGTGAGCACACGAATAACGTAACCTTTACTGGGTACTTTATGTTTTCCACTACATTTCAGTTTTCCTATATATATTTTACTGTTCGTACATACATGTGTCTATATATTTTAGAATTTCTTTAATATAGGTGTATGTATGTATGTACATTATACAAACATAGAAGGCAGAGGCTACGAAACGAATGTACGAAGTACAACGGGCAAAACACTTGTGTAAACTGTGTAGTGAAGGTACTCAAAGTTCGCTAGTTAATTTCAAAAGCCACAGTTCTATTAAGGCCGGGCTCTGAAGAGATGTTTTATTTTACTGTAGCGCCAATAAAGCCGAGGCAAGTTGGCACAAAGAGTATACAAGGTTGATGATGTAACAAGTAAACCTGCATTTCCCTTCAAGACACCTAAAACCTCTAAGGACGGTGAGTTTGTGTTCCATCACAAATTTAATAGCAAAATGCAGAGTGCAATGCAGTGTCATCGTCATGAAACAAAAGGGTGATAAATACGTGCAATTTTGTTTTGGGATTTAGCAAATGTTACGTACAAATAGAAATACAAGCACCGATATGAGCCAGCAGTATTATTAAATTGTGTCCTTGCTGGGATATTTACGTGCATTTTACATTTCTGTAGCAGCACGAAATGAAAAGCAGTGCAGTGCAGTGCAATGTGAGCAGAATTACAAATACAAGAGAGATTCACATAATGTCCAAACAACAGGACTGACCTAAAATACAAAATAACAAAGTGCTTGTTGTGTCCCTTTGCATAATTGATGTAAAAACAAAGTTGTCCTACAAGAAAGAGAGCAATTAAAAGGAATACAAACTAACATGACAATGACAATAAATTACATTTGAATACAAACAATGACTTTGAATAACTGAGCACACTGTTTAGCCTATAAACTTTTCGTGAATGCTGCATGCTAATGATTCAATAGAGAATGCCCACACGGGAGAAAGTTACAGATGCAAAGCTCAGTTTTACTGTCAGCATGAACATTTTCAGTTATTTATTGCAACTAGAGTAAATCCTAGTCAGGCAAATGCTAAACGAATTAACGAAAATCGTACACTTGTGCACCACGTCCAGTGCACACATTGTAGTTGTTTGACATAAAGCAGCACAAACAGCATAGTGATAAGACTCGTGAAAGAGCGAAAATGCTGGTGTTAGGCTGATAAGAATGTTGTCAGCCACAGAGATGTAACATACACACTACCTAAGTACATCTACTTTGATTGTGACCTTAAAGTGTCTAAAGATATTAAGTAGGGGTTATTTGTTCTCAAAGTTCAAAATTATTACGCAAACATAAGTACAGTAGTAAATATTTACCACGTACTTTTGGCTACAGCAACTTAAATCAAGTTTATAAAATGCAGTTTCTCTTTATGATTCCATTCACAAAACCATTTTCCTTTGAAAAATACTCACTTTTAGTTTTAGTACACTTCTATAGATATTGTATCTGTATCTGAGTTGCCTGTACCATGTAAATAATTTAAATACAATATTCTACTCAGAGGAGGTTGAGGTTTGTTGTTTGTAGCCAGCACGCATTAATTTATGTGTACTTTATTCGCACGATTCACATTTGCAACACGCATTAAAATACTATGCAAATGTAAATGTCAGATTCTCGACTGTTGTTGTATGTGCTGAATAAAGAAGAATAATAATAATTCATGCTCTTTGGCCCACATACATACTTGCACAAGCACGTTGCAACATAAGGGTCACGTAGAGTTAAGACATCTGGAGTTACTGCCAAATATATTCTGAAACTTAAAGGGCCTACCCTATGGCTGGAAACTACACTGATCGTATTCTCATGAGTCATCTGAAGTACATTAAGTGACTTAGATAGTTCTCACGGTTTTCTCCTTGTGTTTCCTCTTACGCGCTATGGCTATGAATCACCTAGCTACATATGTATATTTATTTGTTACACATTTTAGTTTGTGTATGCATGGACACAGTCTTGACATTAGTACACATGTAGGCACCATACGTTTTACATCTATGGACAGTTTTGACAATTACAACTCTGATAAGGGAATATAAATTGCAACCACCTACATTCCTAGTTGAACTTCTGAACTACACGTGCTAAATTGATCTATACGGGCAAAGAGAGACTTTACTCTTCACACACACAAACACACCAAAGAGAAAGAAACACAAGTTACAACTACACAGCACTAGTGTAGCCAGGGAGGGCAAGGGGACAATTGCCCCCCCCCCCCCCGAAATCCGGAAAAAATAGGTTATTTTTGCCCTGACTGAAAGGGCAAAAAATCGCGAAATTTTTCGCGCTACGCGTGAATTTGATGTATTTTATGTTCATTTTTACCCAAATTTGCTCAAATTTTTCGCGCTTCTCTCGAAAATAACTGATGTTTTGAGTTTGCCCTCCCCCTCGAAATCAAATCCTGGCTACGCCTATGCTACACAGACACAGAGAAAGAATAATACACAGTTTTGAAGGTATAAATTTGGTGTCCAGTATTGTAGTTTTAACTCGTTCAAAGCCAGCTTTAGAGTTTCATTTGTGTTAATGTGTTACATATTTATCTTGAAACGTATTCAAGGAGTCAAATTGAATTGTCTATAAAAGCCAAAATGGCATCTAAAAGTTGTAGAGGCAAGTTTTTTGTAAATCTTTCATCTCCTGTGTTGCTGGTACTCGACCTGTGACTCTATCTCTCTCTCTCTTTGGTTGACATAGTTTTATGTAATGTATGCATTTAGAAGCACTACAGCACTACTACTGCAGTGCAATAGGTATGTTGTGTGAAAGTCAAGACATTAAGTAAGACATCTTTCTGGTAACACAGACCTGATGTTACCAGCAGTAAAGTAAATACCTACCAACTTCCTTTCTACAAAGTAATGTGCATCTTCACCGTTGTCGTTACCTCAAACATATTTCACTGGTTTCTACTCTCTTTCGTTTTTCGTTTACTTTATAGCGAAATGTCCGGCCCACGTTCTATGTATACCGAATTTTGTACTATGGATACTACTGTAAGAAACCATATTAGAATGAAGGTTGTTTCGAGTTTCGACTCAGTGCAAACACAAGATACGACTTTACACATAACTGAGTCTGAGAGAGAGAGCTACCTAGTTTGTATTTATTTCCATTACACAGATACATACTGCATCTTTCAGAAGAACTTTCTCCTGAAGATTTATAACATTGCATACCTAAGCATACACCATACTCCCCATATTATGCTCAAAGTTATATACTTTGTCTTACTTTAACTTAGTAGACCTAGTAGGCAGTGCTGTGTACATATTACGATCGAAACGAAATACATACTAGATTTCTAGTATATAGTAATAGATATATTTGAGTATTTTATTTACCTACCTTCAAGGTCAAAAGTAATTGATACTACGTACTGCCTACCTACACTACACGCCCTTTTTACATTACATACCAAATTGCGAGATCCAAAATAGTATACTAATAATTTAACAGTAGGTCTGCTCTTAAATTATTAGGTTGAATAGAACCGTTTTGCAAAGCACAATTCTTCTGGATTGGCTGTTCTAACAAGTGAACATTCGAAGATAATGTTGTGAAAATAATTTTAGCTTTGACTATTGGGAATTTTGATTGCATTTACGCAGTAAATTCATGTGTAGTATAATCTTAATCTTGAAGAAAATCTATTGGCTGCAATCGCTACAAGAAATACGGTGTAAGTGGAAGCTTATTCTAATCTAAGGAATGTTTCTTGTTTAGTGTTTAGGGAATGTGGGAATTGTGACCTACGAGTGAGCATGACCTAATTAATAAATCAACTAGCATGCTACATTTAAAGTAAGTAGGTAGGCAAGATTCAAGCATCGGTGTAAATGCTGTATAATGTATACCTAGGCTAGGTAGGTTGACAATATTAAGAAAATTCATATACCTATAGCTTATGAGAAAACTAAATTATGCATGACACTTGCCAGACACGATTACAATCTCATTTAGGATGTGTATTTCTTAAATACTTTCTGTCACTACTAATGGATGAGCCGTTCCAAATACTGTAATGCTACCTTTGGATTTTAAACAACTTATATAGCAGTTCCCCTTTAAACCTTAAATAATAACTAAACATGTAGTGTTACTATGAAGCTTTTAGTAAATGTAGTAGCAAACTGTCTCACTCACTTTTCATAGAAAACCACTTCTACATAAAATTACACTTCCCATTGCAGCCGGCAGTCACCAAAATTTTCTAACATTCAAACTATCCCATGCTGTATATAGCACAAGGTTAAGAATCAGATTTATTACGTTAAATCATACAATAGGTTACCTACCTTACAATCGCTGCAAGGCGATTTGATTATCAATCATGTTTGCTGTATATATTATAAATAGATATTATGTATACCTAGGTACAAATAGTTACATTACATACCTATACGGCGCTGTTTATTCATTCAACCATGCATGCATGAACTATATTTTATAGTGAATCCCAAAATTAAGTTTAGTACAAACTTCCACAATGTATAAATAACTTTTGAAGCTCAAATGATTTGTTTGTATATAATATATTATGTGTAGAGTGCATAGGGCAGTGCACAGGTTGATTGCTTTGCTTTTTGTTATCATTATCAACTATCAACAAATGATTTCGTGTGCTCCTTACTACTTCCCAACTGTGGAAGAGGTATAAAATGCATGTCATGTATTTCAGATGATGATCTAACCGATTACATAGCTGTTGTCAATCAAAAAATTAAATGCTATTTGTAATGTCAGACTGTTTAATTTTTTTCTAAATTAATTTGATGAATTGCCGTTTTATGTAATGAATGCGAATGGCAGGATATATTTATAACAAGTTTACATAGCACATTTTCTACATTGTACATTGATCGTATTTGTACGAACGAAATTGTGAGGAAGTGTCTCAAAAGTTATATATGCATTTACAATACAACTGTAAATTGCTTGTATTGTAAAGTTCCCAAGTATTATTTGATGGAAGAAAACCTAAAAGGAGCTTCGTCTTGCTAATTCTCTGTGGTAGAGCATGATATATTCTCGTTTGACGTGTATGTCGTTTCGTTAAGGAAGTGATGAAACAAAGTGTATATGTAAGTCCACTCATTGGCTTTATCAGGAAGTCGGAAGCAAAAGCAAGCTACTCTAAATCTGTTTAACACTAGGCTGTATTATTTTAGTGTTATTGTTAGTTAGCTGTAAAGCACAGTCAGATTTAGATGAAACAGCATTATCTTGAACATCCAAGCCAGCTGCATGCAGATAGAGAGAGAATTATTTGTACGAGCTGTCATGAGAATAAAACGCAAAGCTAGGTAGTTTATCGAGCGTAAATTCTGAGGACGCAATCATTAAATGCAGGATTGAAGGAAACCTTTAAGCCAAAGCTAACTCACATCATACAACAAACTAACAACTATACCACTCCCAAACTTAAGCCCATGCTTCATGAAATAACAAAGAGAACTGGAGAGATGTTCCTAATTTCGTTGCATTATTCTTGTATTTCCTCGCACAGTGCAAAGTACAAAGTCATCGCTTGTATACATACTCAAATATTAGTACTACACTGTAACTTACAGATTACATTAACAATATATTATAGCTTGGACAAATTATATATCGGTCATGGTGCGTTGAGTGAGGAATGTAGCAGCAGTAGAGGAGACTGGAGAGTCTCCAGTGGAGACCGGATGATGATGGCTTTTGGTTACTTTGGATACTTTGGATTGGACAGATGGACGAATTCGTTGGTAGCGCTGGTGCTAAATTAGTTATATCCTATGGTATCCTTAATACGGGGAAATTTTATTGTGTAGTATATACGCAGGAAAAATCGGGAAAGTTGAAAATGTTAACAAAATTGGGAACGACTAAAACAAATCGGGGAAGAAGACGGAAGTAAAAAATGGGGGGATGGGCTTTTTCAGCTATGAATAATTATTTTTCACTCGAGAAACAAAAGCTCTTTTAATTATTTGCTAAACTTACCCTCTAAAAATTCGTTAAAAACTCTAATATTTCATTATTAACAGGCTTTAAAAGTTTGGGCTTTTGAGTTAAAATTATTTAACGTGTTTACCTCCCTAACTGCGATTTTTAGAGCTCCTGTCAGGATACCGGGAAGAAAATGGATTTTGTACCAGTGGTTGTATAGGTGCTGCTGCTTTGCTGTGGGGAAGGTCTCTTTTGGTAGCCCAAGTAGTAATGTTACTGGGCGGTTGAAACATTCATAGTAATTGTATTTAGTTAGCAATTGAGCTACCATTACATAATAGCACTTAGTACTTCTAGCCAAGCTCAATGCATGTTTTCAGATGTTCTGTGGTGTCAAGACGGCGAAAAAACTTACTTAGTCAAGTCTCGTTTCGACAGACTACATTTCGTGACCATGTTCTTCATTTTTCTTTTTCAGCACACAGACACAGCCTCAAAATGGAATGGTCAATAAAATGAAACAGTCTGTCCATCGTCCTGAGGATTTCCTGTCATATCTATTATGTCCCGAATGTTTTCACAAGGAAAAGTATATAGCTTTATTGTATGTACCATTGTGCACTCAGTCTAAAAGAATGTGGGTTAAGTTACTAGTACTTACTTCTACTGTTACCATCAGCTGAGCCTACTTTACACTCTTACACTAACATTTGAACTTCTATTACGTTACACTAGCTTTATAGTTTTCGGTGATGTTGATGTATAAAAAATACTGTACTAGTATCTATCTGCACAAGTTCATTCTTTTCAATAAATTTTTGCTCCCTTTTGAGTATGTTGAACCGTGTTCTTGTGTGTGATGTGATGTCTGCTTGCGAAAATCCTAGTTCATTGAAAGTCGTATATTATACTAGCTATCTTTTCAACATTCTATATTATGTATGTATATTTATTTTACACGTACATAATATTCCGATACTTATCCCATGTATTAGACTAACATTGGTACCCAAGCGCAATATGGTGCATGTTTGAAAGTACAGACTGATGTAAATCCATCCTTTCTATATACAGACTGCAGAACAGGAAATTGATATGGAACTTTGTTCTTTTTCACTTAACAGATTGGGATTACGATTAAAATACGCGCATACTATCCAGAGTATACCTACTGTATATACTAGAGACGGCGAAATTCTCTCTATTTTGGAACCCAACCGAAACCGAAAAAAGAAACGATATAAAAATTGACAAAATCTCATTTTCTCCTTATTAATAAAGCTTACGCAATAGCAATTAAATATTTACGCCAATACTGCATTGTGGTGAAGAAGTAATTTTACCTTCACCACAATGCACAAGGTCTCCCTTGTAGTATACAGAAAGGGAGTTCCAATAGCTATACAATGGGTTTGTTGACGAATCAGACTTAATTTTTGGAACCGAAAAAAAACCGAATCGAAACCGAAAAACCCCTTCGATTTCGGTTTTGACGTCTCTACTATATACATAATATACTTATTACTAACGTGAATGGATGTACGGATGCTATACAAAATAATATATAGTTATTGAAGTAGCATATACACACAATTATATTCGCTAGACTGTAGTAAGTAAAAGTAAAAGATGTAATGCAAAATGCAATTCTGAGAAGATTGGGACACAGAATGGCATTATGTCCCTAACGTTGGTTGGGTGGAAGCAGTTTAATACTGAACATGTGTTTAATTTTCTGCAGAAATGCTTTGTCGAAGGCTGCGTTGAGGAAAATTACAATTCCCTGAGGAATAGTAGAGAAATGGATCTTTTAGAAATGAAAGTTTGCTATAGTTAAATATGTAGGTACACAATGTATGTATGCAATATATGTAAATATGCTGTATACTACACATTATACTTAAGTTGTATATTTTTAATTCAAAGAAAATGAGCTAATCGAAAGTTTTTGAATGAAGAAACTGAAGGTGAGCTGAAAAGCCAAACTAAAAGCTTGCTAAGTGTTCATTCATACAGCTAACAATGTTAACTTAAGTATTACACATGCAGCTCACTTGAAATCAACTTTTAAAAGGGCATAATTTAATATTCTCAGTACAAATTCACGTACTGCATACTAAAGTAGTGAAATGAAGACACTATTAGGCAAACTTCCCTACACTTACAGTCTTAACAACTTTCACCATGTGTGTTTCCAATTTCAAGTGTAAATTCTACATATGAATTGTTAACAGAATATTAACTAACTTTCAGCTCAATTTCCATTTTCTGTGTTGTGCTTTAAACAACTTTGGCTAACTGGAGGAAAGTGAAAAAAATTAGTTCCAGTTCATTCCCGCAACGTGTTCATACATACTCATGTAGTACACCCCTAAAAGGCCTTCCTGTTTACTAGTAAGGTACTAAGGTACCTACCTCATTTCCTGACTTACTTAAATGTACATCGGATAAGAAATAGTAATGTTTTACTTGCCAACAGCAATTTGGGATGAGAATAATAATATGGTGTTAGAATGTAAATTTTTATTCGTGATATCATAATGTAAACAGGTCAAAAAACGCAAATAACGATCGTAGATGCTTCATTTTTATGAAACACTATAGCATTGCGCATTGATGAAACCTGAATGTTTGCTGTAAGGACTTCATAAAATATAAACTACGATTCATACATAGCATACAAGCGTCTCAGAAGAAAATATTATACATTTATTTAGGTTTTATCTACTTAATTTACTTAACTACTACCTTCCAACTAATTTCATGTCATTAATCTTGTCTATCCTGCCTTTCAACTGCAGAAAAGACATTAGATAAGCACTTATCTTTTATTATGAATGCATACTACATATCACTTGGAGGTATCATTTGTCTAGCATTATAAAATGAAAAACACGTCATTAATTATTATCGCATTACAACACACATCACTCTATACGCCGAAAAGTATGCAGTATGCATACGGCGGGACATGACATAAGTACTAAGATTGTAGTGTAAGTAGAAGTGTAGAAGTACTATAATGAATTATTTAGATAAATAGAATGTCTACATAGACACAAATGTATGCCACAATGGCACCATCCCAAAATGTACCTGACGCTGACTAGGATTATGACCCTCTATGTTATATCGTCCTCAATGTGTGTTCAGTATAAGGCATTGCGGAGGAACCAAAACCATCAAAAACTTGGGAAACCATACAAGTCTCTGAAGATGTTATCATCAATGAGAAATACAGATATAATTCGTTGACAGTCAAGAAAAGAAGTTCATGATTTGAGAAGATGGTATAAAATGAATCGGTAAACCGGAAATGAAGCTTTTTCTCAAGTGAATGAAAGATGTCTGATAACCACTTTATGTATGTCACCGAATGTTAGGTATGTACACTTTACTGAAGTTGAGTGTTCTTGCAACATTAATGTCCATACAATTTTGCTGGCAGCTTTCTCTTTCAATATACCTTACAAGAAATAGTCTAAATGTGTTGTAGCTTAAAGTTTCTGAACTTTTGGTCTTGGTTTCCCCTGATGTTAAATCTTCATTGAGAACAAAATCAATCAAAATATTGCAATTGTCTAAACGCTAACGTCTAAATGAAATGAGATATCAAAATGAGCTGTGCTGTGGTACATCAAGGTAAAATCTAAAAGTGGTAATGGGATAAAGATAAAGGAAACTGAATGACAGTAAGTTAGAAGTGCAGGAAATTATTAACGTATGCAGTACGTAAGTTACAGAGAAAATCATTTATTTGTGCATACTAATAAGTATTCCTACATACATATACATACCTAATACCTACTAACAATTATACGACAGTATAACAATTATTCCAAGTATTAGTCCTGAACATTAACAATGCAAATTCACCTTATTGCTGAAATAATGAAGCTGCTTATGTAAAGCCCTTAGTTTTCTCTGGTTTGAATGCTGCGGTGTATGCAATTACAAGTAATAAGTAAGTACTAATGTTTTCTCTCTGGAGTTTGAATGTTGTTAATTACATATAAGACGGGGGGATATAATATTGCATTGGTTGTATTATGATTTTGAGCTGTATGCATACTAAATGCATTATATCGTGTTTGTAGAGTTGTGAACCACAAGTGGAGAAAGGCGAGCCACAATCAGCCAAAGAAAATCTCTTAGCAGAACTATCGACTCATGTCTACAGAACGCAATTCCCACAGTACTAACGATAAGTAGAATGGGAGAAACTCAACAAACTAAAGTAAGTACAGAATCAATTCAGCTAAGAAAACAGACACTAAGTAAGTGAGTGTGTTGCTAGTTGAATTGCACGTGACGGCTTTTATTTGTCGTTCAGCTTTTCGTTGGTTTTCATCCTATTCCTTTTGTATTCAAGTCCCATGTCCTTCCTACAGTTATTTCCTAATGTACAGACCTCTTCTAAGATGTTCTACTTAGTTTTAGTCTTTTCTTTCTTTCAGCCATTTTCAGCCCGCTCGTTTACACAGACTACCAATGTGTAGTAGTTAGCCACAATAAATATCTAGCAAAGAACTGGATGTCTAATAAAACAGCCCATCTGCCTACTGCCACAATTCTCAAGGTACAAGGTTTTGCGGGCAAGTTGTGAACATGTATCCTTTTACTCTCTCTAAAGAGATTTTATAACGAATGGAATGATGAGGACATATGATCATAAAAGAGATAGGTAGGTAAACGCTACTTACATTACAGCAAATGTACATACACCTATATACAGTTTGAAAGATATTATTAGGAATTGCTTTGGTTGCTCAAATAGCATCTTGGGACTGTACATATATGTAGCGTGTAAAAGTGTGAGGGTACGGAATACACAGTAGTATATCTTCAATGAGTTTGAATTAGGCAAGCTATGTATGGCTACTTAAGGTAATTGCCTAGACATTCAAGTCGGAGTTGATGGGGAATGTATATAGAATTATGAACAGAAGAAGAAAGGCAAAGCGTAAAAAATTCGGAGTAATGTTCGGAAGTTTCTCTTACCTCGTGTAATCTGGTTAAAATTCTTGATAACTTTCTCGGCATTCTTTCTGGCAATGTAAAACCATTCGGATGTGTTGCTCAAGTATTTATACTCAACTGCCAAGTCCTTCACCAAGATGTTTCCCTCTGGAAGGCGATAAGCAAAAGGGCAGTAAAGCTCATAGTTCTTATATTGCAATTTGTCGTAACAATTCCCGGCTGCAAAGATATCTTCATCAAACTCAACTATGGACATAACCATGGCATGAAGTAGGTATTCAGAGTGCAGAACTTCGACATCCGTGTACTTCCACAGACGTGTCAGCATATTTGCTCTGTTGACAGCAAACTCAGCTTCAAGCCTAAATCTTTCTTGAGCATATCGGTCAACCACTCCTTCGCCCAAGTTATCCTCCGTCCCGGCTTTACAGTCCTCGTTCTGGGCTTCAATTTTGTTTAAAAACGCCTTCACGATGTCTGTAGGTTTCTTATCGTTATTGGAACCCAAATCACTTGACAGATCAGTTAGTTTACCATCATTAATACTCGGGTAAATGTCAGTCTTGTCTTCATACTGGATGTACTCGTCATTGCTACTAGAATAATTCATTCCATTATTATACGTGCTTGGGAAGAACTCAACTGTCTTGTTCCCTCTACTCCTACTGTCAGTCTCCATTACACTGTCGAAATCATGGATGTCATCCCCGTCTTCCCCGCGTCGATTGCCGCTCTTAATGTCCTCGTTAAGATCTTTATTTTTAGAATCGCTCTTGAATTCCGCTCTGAATGGTTCCAATTTTCCAAGTGATGGTTGCTGCCTAACCGTTCCATATAACTCTGATGTACTTCTGCTCTGATCAATAATTATCTCTCCATTATCCGATGTGGTGTATCTGCCATTTTCAGCGGAAAGATGTTGATTGAGACCTCGGGTTGGTTCTGAATTGGGTATTTCCGCAGGAGACACTAGAATTGCAGGACGACGCGTACCCCCTTTCCCACGTTGTTTGTTGCCTCTGCCCTTGGAACGAGTTTTAACCGTCTCTGTAGTGAATGTGGATGATACAGAAGGACGATACGATGCGGAAACAGTCCAGTCAGTATACAACCTATCATCGTCACG
Source organism: Pogonognathellus longicornis (assembly GCA_034694085.1). NCBI lineage: Eukaryota > Metazoa > Arthropoda > Collembola > Entomobryomorpha > Tomoceridae > Pogonognathellus > Pogonognathellus longicornis. The sequence continues at coordinate 14,281 of JAQFYB010001561.1, read as the reverse complement.
ATTCTCGTCTGTGGGTTCTTTTTCGCTGGAGAATAATGATTTTGTCTTTAAGTTTTTCTCCGTATCTTTGGAAGTAAATCCTTTTCCAGCCTTGTTAGTTTTCGCATTTTCCTTTCCATACTCACGCTGACTATGGAGATCTATTACGGAAGCAGATGTTGTAGATGGCTGTGATCTCAAGTCAGTTTCACTTCCCCAACGCGTTGTCCCATTTCTCAAAAGGAAATTTTTAATTCTTTGCATTTTAGTCGAGTTTCTATCTCTGACAGATGTGAAATATGGTTTCCCATACACAGTCTCTGTATCATTTCTGGATGAAATAACGCGACTTTGTGCTCCATTGTTTGCTTTTCCTCCACTCCTTCTATTCTCATGGTTATTAGCATTCGCGACAAACTCGGGGAATCCTTTTGGCCAAGATGTGGTGGTGGATCTTGGTGTGAATGACGATGTAGTTAAGGTCTCGTAATGCGGTTCGTCTCCTTGCTCACGATCCAAATCTAATGCAGTATCAGCTTTCACAGCCAATTCATTCTCCGCTAGTGGTTTGTTAGTTGTGTAAATGGGGACAGGACCCTTTCGGACGCGTGTGAAGCTTTTACGCGATCTATAGTGGCGGATCGAAGATATGATCGGTCTTGAGGGCTGCAGAGTGGATGTGCGATGAGTCACTTCTTTGATATCGGATTCTGTATTAGATTTTGTATCGAAATGACCATCGATAATGCCAATTACCTTTCTGTCACTGCTTGTTGTCAAACCGGAGGTATCTGTCACATTCCCTTCTTCAAACGAATCAAGGAAATTAGCCGCCGTGCTGTAAGGCGACCACAACTTGGAACGTGACAAGCTTTTGTTATTTCTAATTGGATACGTTGTACCTTTTGAGTCAAAGCCATTAATAACATCATTGTGATCCTCTTGTTTTCCTTGAACAGACTCAGTGACAATACCGCTGCCACTTTTCAGCAGAAATAACAACAAATTCGCCGTCAACAACAGCAACAACTCACAGAAATCCATTTTCCAACATTTCACTCTCATCAGTCTCATCCCACTTGTGTTCTCCCCATTGCACTTTCTCGCTGTTTCGGATATGAGTTTTCAATTTCAGGTAAACAACAAATCGTTGTGCTTACTCTCGTCAGATCTATTTGGATCCCAATGTATCTTAATTAAGTGCAACGGAAATTACTTGTTCCAATGTGACTATGTATTATTTACATTTGTCAAATTACTATACTTAGGTATGTGTTTACAGTGTAGGTAGCTTATATACATAATAAACTAGAGAATTCTCATTGTATTTCATTTATTTGCATGATTTTGCAGTTTCTATTACCAACTGGTATGACATCAATTGTAAAATATGTGCAGCGTTTTCAATTAAGGTCGAAGTCTAGAAAGTACCGGTATATAGAATCTCGTAAAACTGATGCAAATTGAATATTTCAGAAGAACAAGAGGAATAATAGTATTTTTAGCACCTATTGATTCTAATAGTTGTATTCACGATGTGGTGGTGTTGGAGGTGAAGTACACATTTGATTGCATTATGTCACAGACACCGACAGAATAAAGAATTATAAATGGATTTACAATACCCGTGCGTCGTATCTGTGACTTTGAACTGAATCGAATTCACACTGTGTGTAAAGCCTATACAGAATATATCTAACGTTATCTTAACATCAAAGAGATTGTTCTGCTGTGCTCTTGATTGTATTTAAGTAGTCAGCCAAGTACTGCTCTCTCAGGTAGTTCACAGAAGTAATGCGATACAAAGTAAAAGTCAATAGTACTTATTTGGTAATTTAATACTCCGAACTTTTGAGTCAAGTCGAGTGTAGGACAGCACAGATCCACAGAATACACACAACTTCACCTTGTTCGGTGTCGGTGACTGGGACTCGTGTAAATATTAGCACCTCATCAATCACACCTTGTTAATCCCCAACACGCAATCCTAATTCCACCAAAGCAAACCTACTCAGAGTTTCTACACAGTTAGCACAGACCTAAATTGAGTAATTAAGTTTTCATCAAACGTAAACGACATGTTGATGCCAAGTAAGTAAAGAAACACAAATATCAAAACTACTTCACTTTATGTCTCTATCTTTTCTATGTATAATGTTTTCTGTGTATAATTTCCGCTCAGCCTTAAGCATTATTTCGTTCGCATAGTCTACATACACTTATGACTTAATGTCGTAAGTTTCCAGTAATAGTTGCATGTTTATTAGTGTTGTATAAAATAACGGTAAAACTTTCAGAACTTATTAAAACACAAACGTAATAGTGTAACAAACATTGTTAGTTTCATGGGGCGATGAGAACAATGAAGGATAGAAACTTCATCGCTCTTTTGTGAGTAAAAATCTAGGATAATTCCTTTTCGTAGCAAGTTTACTTTTTAATATCTTTCTCAAGTGCTCTATACACAGCAGTTATAAGTATCTGAAAGTATTGTCAACACAATCGAAATGGAATTACACTACATACTACTAATATTTGGGATTTACATGGAGAAATGTTTATTGAAGGGCTTTTAGTTTTCTTCCCGACTGCGAGAACGGCGACTGTGGTGGAATATAATGTTGTAGAATGTGCTTGGGGATTGAGTAAAGTGAATGGATCGAGTGTCCAGTTGAAACTGAAGCGAACAAAATGCGAATGTTCTCTACAACACTCTTGTTCTCCAGTAAGTTGTGTATTATTAAAACCTGGTGAAGTTACAAGTCATGCTAAACTACACAACGAAGTAGAAAAGCGAACAAAGAAGTTGAGTTTCAAGCACAGGCATCGTCAAAGTCGAAAATGTCCTTTAGAATTGACAAGACTAACTAAGCACTTTATCCACGGAATGAGTGCTACACGAAGCACTAGTGGCACGTTAGATGCATTGTATACAGTTTACAACAAAAAAGAAAGTTGTAGAATGCTTAATAATCTCACTGCGTACAGAATGCTTTGTTTCGTGTAGATAGAACTTGGTTTATATTTATACACTGGCAATACACTTCCAGTAGTTGTATTTGTGTCACAGACTTTTTATATGCGGAAAACTTTGGCTTAACTCAAAAGTAATTAACTTTTAATTAAGTAATTAAATCTATTGACCTTTCAAAAGTAATTAACGATGTTTTCTATGGAAGGGATGTTGTGTCAACCCAGTCAACCAATCAGTTCAACTTCAACTGTGTGTGAGATCAAAAGCAACGCAGCAGCGGTCAAAACACGATTTGGTTCACTAAACTTCACGCACACCAAATATCATGAACGAATGTTTCTGTGTCTGTCTTTACTTTACAACTTTACTCATTTTCAACAGTTTTATAATGTTTGTTGTATATGTTGGGATTATTCAGTATATTTAGCCAGAAGAGTTTCAAGGTTAATGTACTGGTACTAATCGAGAATGAGTTGGATGGTAGTTGTCTCAACGAAAAGAACGGTTTTGTGATGACTGTAAACGAAACTGGTGTTGAGTTTTAAAACACGTTGACAAATGGTAAAATTACTACAAGATTGTGGTTCAAAACTGAATGATTGCATTGTACTGCACTTTCTCCATGTGTAATGAATTTACTGGATATTTTCAGGGGGTTCATTAACGCAATGGGGTTATGATTACGAGAGTTACATAGTTTTGATGTTGGATGCCGGTGTGAAGACAGAAGACTAACGGCATAGAAAACTGACTGTACAGGTTAGCTTAGTTTCCTTTAGAATGTGCCAAACAAATCGTCTTGGCTGTGGACAAATGTTCTCTTCAATACAAGCGCAAGCGTGCGTTTGTACGTGTGAAACGGGATTTTGTGTGGAGGAAAGAACTCACTCCCGGGTACATACGCAGGGTATCTGGAAAGGAATAACTAAAAGCATTATTATGTTAGTAAGGAAGTAGGTATGTATCAGAGGTGAGCTAAGAGTGGGCTATCCTTTCCTTTCTCACACAAATTATAAAATACATAAAAAAGTTTGCTTTAAAAAAGATACAAATATTTGTACACAATTTTAACGGCTTCGCTGCAGGTACTCTGTTTACACAGTACGTACCTTCTCAGAACATTTGGTCCAATAACAAATACATACTCAACGTGCCCAGTACTCGTGCAAAGAATAAACAAGTAATACAAACATATGAAGCAATGTAATACTAGGAATAGCAAGCTTTTCCTTCTTAAAAATTTATAGTTGTTGATTCGATTTAAATCTCAGCCCAACTGAAAACTGTCTCACAAGAGGTTATTTAGGGAACGACAACGCCCAACATCGCGAAATTTTATACTTTTTAGGTTGATTTTTGCTCAATTTAGCAAAAATTGTCATTTATAACATTTTTACCTTGGTATCCCCCCGAAAACAAATCCTGGATACGGCCTTGGACAGGATTAAGGATATACATACACTGTGGACTCCATCATGTCATTACTAAACTCTAAATCATTGAGCGATTAATATTAATACCTTTACAATATTTTCGTTCAAAAAAATGTAATCTATAACATTGTAGAATTGTAGATAGTCGGGTAAAGTACAACCTGGAGCGATATTGGTATTGTGTTGCTGTCAGTTGAGTACTCTCACCCAATGTCTCACTCATGCATGTAACATTAAAAGCTTTGGTCTAGGAGATTTCAGTTTCACCGCTGAGGCTGATGATAACTTGTAAAAAGGAGAAATATATTATAATTCAGCAAATAGACAGTGGATGTGTATTATATGTTGTATTGCTAAGAAAGTGTTTTCCTTTGGCATTTTTTTGTTATTCACCACACGTAATGTTCCAGGACAACTATGAGACTTTCACGCTATTTTGACTTTACTACGAACAAAGAACGATAAACGGGCAAAACACTTGAACTGGAGTTTGCGAAGTCTGTCTCTGTCTTCACCAACTGTCTTTCACATATTTAACAGCTGAGTGTTCCGACAGAAATAATATTTCATTTTAGTTCTTCAGGGCGACTTTCAAACACTTGTCTACATTGTCATCTCGTTTATTTATTTTTCTGAACTTTTCATATCCACCAACCTCTATGTTAAGCTCCCTATGTCAATATACGTAGGCATGCACACTGTATACCACAATCTGACACTGTCTTTCGCTACAGACCGTTTACATGTAAACGCATCTATAAAATAGTGAAACTTGTTTAGTATAATACTTTAATATATAGTAGGTATATGTTTCAAAAGTTTTTTATACGATTATTATTATGTTCCACTTACTTCACTTATGCATTGTGGCAGTAGACAAAGAAGATTAAATGATAATAAATGTGCATGTGGTACATACGTATATAAAAGTGTCTGACTACGCAGAGTTGGTTGGGGTGGGCAACTGTCTAACATGAAATTCAAGATTCAACTTTCATTTCACTTTCCCTGTTGGTTGTAGTGCTTTTACCTGTTTCATGGAGCAACCATTATTAAGATTGAAATGTTATATAATATACCATTCAAGAATTGCATTCATACGAGTGAGTGTTCGAGTTCCCATATGAATGCTGATAGGAATATCATAATCAGGAAGTGTCTCTTTAGTTCATTTTAATTCACACATGGCATGGCACATTGCTATAGAACTATAGAACTGTCTTCTTTCTGGAATTTGAGCTGTTAATTTTATTAATTGAACTGGACTACTGTTTGTTTAGTGTTTACTAAACACAAAGTCAAAGGACTTACTTAAGTAGTATACACGATGCAATGGTTTCTGAGTAGGTACTCGAATATATACTACAAATAAATATTGTATTTACAGAATTCCCAATTTTGCTCATGTATATACATATTACTTATAGCACACTGAAAACGATTGAAGAGATACACTTAAATGCAACGCATTAACATTAGTTATAGTCACCTTGCTCTTAAATTGTAAGTGTATTGAGAATTTGTGAATTTCGAGTGCAATTTGTTTCAGTGTTTCATGGCAGTTGTATATAAATTATACCTATAGCTGTACAGCTTGTCGTTAACCTTGACTTCCTTTTACCTACATACTCATGTTTCTTTCCATATCGTGTTTATTTTTCACACATCAATTTTGTCAGCTATGTGTCCCTTTGGTAGCTAAGCACTGCAGTAGTATACAATTAGCTAATGAATATACAAAAGCAGTTAGTAATGCTAATTAGTTAATAAATAATTAATAAATAATTAGCTAGATACGAACCCTCCTAATTGTAAGTCCTAACATTTAGTTACTGGAATTGTACAAGTTCCATAGACAGTGTTACAACTTCTGAGAGCATAATTCTGTTTTGCACATGTACTGCGAGTAGGAATAGTCATTTCATTACTACAGGTATTAAGGTATTTTGTTTATTTTACACAAGTTCCGTGTATCCTAATGTCATTATTAATTATGAATCAGCAATATTCAACACGGATTCAGTTTTACTGCTCTCTGCATTACACTTACTGCGTAGTAACTGGAACAATTTAAAATCGTTACTTTTAGGGCAGATACAAAAACGACCATGCGGACGCCAGAAGTTGAATTTCAGTTGTGAAATGTTCCACATACTATGTATGCATAATTAATATGCTAATAAAACCTGGACGTTTCGTACTTAGTAGCCTATATACAGCTTGTAAGGAAACCACGGAACCGCAGCAGCGACCTACAAAGCTATAGATATTTGGAAGAAAATCATACTAGGTAGGCTACATAATACAATAACATGGAAAAACATACGTTGTTATACAATAACATGGAAAAATGTTTACAATTAAAACTCGTTATATAGTGTTTGTCTCATCTCTCAAGGATCCGTGTATGTCGGCCGTAAGCTAAAACACTTAGGTAGTATGCATAGGTTTTGTGTTGCGTGTCAAGTAGATAGGTAGTAAAGTAGCAGTAATAAAACAATAACATTATGTAAGGAGCTGAGAAATTACGATACAGAGTACAATAACATTTTATTGCCATTTTAGACCTCACAAGGTATTATTGAGTAAGTATGTGAATCTTTATGTCAGCGAAATAACTCGAGCAATTTTGAAGATCGGGGAATGAAACTTGGTACCTATACACATTTAATAATGACAATGCAAAGCCTAACAGCCTGCAGCCTAAGTTCGTTGGCCAACTACAGATAAATTGAAACCGAGATCATTCTATAGCACTAAATATAATATTACCAAATGCATAACAAGTAACTGGTTTTACTTAGCGCTTGAAAGAAGCTTCTACTTTACTACGTAACGTAAGTAGAAAGAAAAGTAAGTTATACTAGAAAAAATTGATAATAGTACATTTTTGAAGATATAAAGCTACATATACAAAAAATCAAGTTTTCACTGACAACGGACTTTCCATTCAAAAGTACTAAGGAAATAATTGAAATATGTGAAAAGTGGCAGACCCAACTCTTTGCAGGAAATTCTGCCTTCAATCTTATTTATAAAGTGTTTATTCAGTGGATAAGCTCACACCGAACGGTATGCCGTATTGGTAGGTATGCCATGTTAGGTATGCCATATTATGCATACTGGCCTACTTTACTCATTAATAACTATTCATTTTTACAAAGTAAACAAGAAAATTCAAATGTTCCCTTTGGGTGAGAGATAGAGGAGGTTGCCATAAATTTATATGAAGCTTTATTGTATCGTTGTAATATTCCTGGATGACGCATTTGAAAATAACATACATACATAGAACAATACATAGTATCCTACAATCACACTAGCTCATGCGAACCAAGGTTCATCTTCGCTATATTCTATGTACTTTAGTTAATTTTTTTATTATGTCAGTACATTCAAGCTCTGAATGTATAAATAAAATTTTGTAGGTACTTAAGAATATTCTTGTTTGCCCTTTTCTCATTAAATTGTTCAAAGACACAGTTAAAGCTGCGATTCTCTCGGGAGAGTATCCGTGACATGTTACGCAATTAAATTATAATTGGATATACAAATAGCTTCCAGCGAAGTGATATATCACGAAATGTCTTTATATTTCATCAACGGGGCTAATTGGGTTGAGAAAATTGTCTACTCAGCATTAGTACAAAGGCTATGTTGACATCGAACAGCATCATGACTTGCTAACCTAAGACAAAGCTGATTGTTTTTAAAACGCCTATTGTATTGTAGACATAGTCATTATCCGAATTTGTTAAATTATGTAGATAGAAACTGTAGCTAGAAGCACACAACAGAAGCATACAACCGTGTCACTATAATCCGAATTAATACATACCTACCTTAGATATTCTATGCCTTTAATTCTTTACTATCTTTACTAATGTTAGAACCTTAGCTTTTACAGGAAAACATACTATCTATAAACAAATGACAATTGTGACAGTAAACACTGAATTAATAATAGATACCTATTTTACGTACCTAGTTAGTTTATGAAGCAAAAATTGGCAATCCTCAAATTCATTATTACTATTCATAGGTATGTAATGCGTACTTAAATACAAAATCGTTTCTTATTAATGATAATAATTTCCATTGCATTCGTTTTATGATCCACTGCTACCCTTAATAATTTGAACATAAAGCAAATCTGTCTCTGACCTGTTGTAAAAGTAAATTTCAAAAGTTTATTATTCCCAACTTAACATAAAGATACCTAACACTTTATCATGTTAGCAATTCTTAGCATAGGTCAAATTAAACACGTTTGGCATAGTAGCTAGCATAGCATTACTTGTACGCTTTATTGTTACCTACTTTTGATTTCATTTTGAGCAATCTGTATAATCATGCCATGAGACCACGGAACCTACAATTAAATCATTTGTTTGCGGTATATCCTTGAACTAACCTCGTATGAGTACCATCATGAATTTAGGTAGCTGCTTAATATAGTCGTAAAGCTTATGTCCAAAAAACTTGCAGCCTTAACCTTTATCTCCTTAGATTTGACAACATTAATTTAATAGTTACTTTTGAAGATCGAAATAATGTGTTTATTACCATATTATATCCATACCATTAACATTGCTTACAATGTCGGCTTAATTTCTTAATACTCAAGAGGAACAGGAAGCGATGATTCTGTACATATGGAAGTATGGTTGAAGACATGCAGACTTAAGCGATACACATATAGCTAATGAATCGCCTGGGAGATGTTAACTACTTGGTTCGTGCATGGGTTGTCTATGTAGGTATGTTATATAAACTTGAGATGGTGAGATTGTATACTGTGTGTCTGACACCTTGTTGTAACTCAGGTACCTATAAGCGTAGCAATATGTTTCATTTTGGTGGTTCGTGAGAAATGAAGCTATGCCCAAGGAACTGACCTCAAATTTGATCATTTGTTTCAATATTATTATCTGCGCATCTTATTAGCTTTGTCACTTGTTCGAGAAGTTTTTGTATATATAACTATTATAATGTGCTAAATAGTAGTCATCATAATTATTTATGGTGACTAAACATCATCAAGGACACGCATCCAATGCGTGCTAAACTAAACAACTCCCAGCACTACAATCGTGAAAAAACTTGAACCTGGTGAAGTATTTTTTGTCAGTTTAGTTAGACTCTAGAGAGATGAGTGCATGGAAGTATGGAAGTATATGTTTAGTACGTAGTATGAAAATCATTTCAGGTTTTATTGTTAAATGTACCATATGCATGAGATGAGGATGAGATGACTTACACAATATAATAGACATATACACACATGGATACAAGTATACAAGGCCAAAATCTTCATTGCGGTGCTTATTATTCTAAATCATAACGCTAGCCTTACCTTAACATTTTACTGGATTACAGTCGACTTCACATCTCGTCTGGAGCCTCTGACTGAAGAACCTACGGACTCAACAACACATCCGCGAATTTTCCAAACTAAGGTTTGCTTGGTTTTTTTGTTTAAATTAAAAATGCAAAGATTTTTATTGAAATTTAACAAAATATACCTTGTTGTACATGTGCAATTGTGCAATGAGTATATAACATAATATAGGTAATTAGGTATGTTGTTTTTTCAGCATTTTCAATTACCTACTATTGCCATTTCACGCATCTAAAATCTCCAGGATGATTAAGCCGGTAAGTTGAACTAATAAAAAGAATACCCAAGTAATTACAGCGAAATCTTAAGTAATAGTGGGCGAGAGATAAAATATTTGGTTAATGTGTAACGCTTGTATAGATCCTCATTATTTTTGTCGTCTTTGCGGTGACTGCAGCTTTGCCACAAAACATATTCAACACCAACTCTCACATTGCTTCTTCCCAAGGCGCATACGGCTACGACCAGCCAATTCAGCGACCATCAGTTGATCCTTCTGCATACTACACTGGGGCCAATCGAGCCAAAATCGCTCGTCATTTGGCCCAGTACAATTTCTAAAATTTGTGACTGTGGATTGTATTGCATTTGGACACGTCTTGACAATTGTTTCAAATTAATGTTCTCTCATTTAAACATAACACTTTTGTTAATTAACATCGACATTTCAAACTAAAGGCTTATAATGTTCTTACCTTTTAATGTGGTAGTTATGTGATGTAAGTATAGACACGTCATAACTGTAATACTATTAAGTATTCTTACTGTATCTGTTGCATTTAATAAAAATTATGTTGAAAATAGATCTTTATATGTATCCAGACCTATATTTCATTTCACATTTCACTACATGTTAATGCGTACAGTACCTTTAGTTTAGACCACCGTAACAGTAAACAGGAGGGCATAAAATTTCACTAATAGATTCATACTGCGTTACTCCTCAGGCTATTAAATTATGTCCAGACTGAAGAGACCAAAGTACACTGTACCTGTAACTCAATTAGATAATCAAAAATTACTATTGTAAAAAAATATCTATTGGATGTATGTAACAAAATAAATTGTTATCGACATACATACAGATAAGGACGCAAGAGTACTAATATGTAGTAAGCTGTATATCCTAAAACATTCAGACATTATGTGCTGATTTATATACACTTGATATAAAATGAAAAAAACGAGACAAATTCTATTTGCAATTAGTTGATCACGACTATTATTAATCGTAGGTCATTTCAATGTCTATGTCGTAGGTGTAATTGTTCCAGAATACCTACTGGTTACTAACCAGTGGTTACATGCCGCGGCTGTGGCTGATATTTGTTGTAGTCTGTGTCTATGAAAATGTGTAGTGCATCCAATGAAATGGCCATGGTTCAATAAAGAAGGAAAGTCATGTAAATGTAAACTCTACCTCTCCATATGCCTCTACCACAATATAAATAGTTTCTATAAAACTAGCAATTAATATACTCCATGTTTGATTGAAATTAGGTAGACATATTTTAACAAGCTATATGCTTATTTTATTATGAACACATCGAACTCTGGTAATGCTTTTCAAAGCCCTGGCGGTCTGTCTCTGTGTATCAATGTCATATCATTATTATCTCCGTAATGAAGCAGAATGCTGAGTTTCCTGACTTGGCACTTAAGTAACATGAAGCATATACATGTAGGTACCATGTATATACCAGTACATAAACGTTACCTCTAGTAATATGTAATTGGGAAAAAACAGAATAAACCCATAGCCCTCTATTTATGTTGAGTTTGTATGAATAGTCAGTTTGGATAATATTATTAGGCAACGACAGCAGTTGTGTTGTGTCGTTGTATGTAGTTCTAGTTAAAGGTGTATGTTTTTTGTTTGCAGTAGCTTGAATATGTTTCGTAAGTGGATTGAGTTTGTATCAGTAAAATGTGTAGCATCAAAATGCTAAATCTCTTTTGGTTTAGGTAGTCATTCATTCATGCGGCTAGATCGCTATATCTGGATCCATATCATACTTATTTGTAGTGCTTACTTTTCAGAAAACCCTTGTGCGAGAACACAAAAGCATAAAATCAGTTCTCTCACAAGGACTAATGGCTACAATGGATTTTTGGATGAACAGGAACTTCGGGAACAATAGAAGACATGACACGAACTGAATTCCGGCACAGATAACGAGTGAATTTCACTGAAGATCAAATGCTGGATCAGTCACATTCTGTGTAGATTGAAGAGAGGAAGGAAAGGCATGGTGTGTTCGCTTATTCTAGTACATTACATACAGATAGTGTAACTTGTCTATCTGACTGTAGCTTTGTAAAATATTTGCAGTACTTACGAATGTAGGACCACCTACTTCTAAATTACGTACTTTCAAGTTACAAGTAGGTACACTTATTTCAATTACCCCGTCATTTTCGATAAATGCTTGTACCATATACTTACATAAATATCTATGTACTATCTGACTGAAGTTGACACTTCTGCAATTGTAGTAAATACTATATACATAATATATTGATTTCACTGAATTCTAAAACAAATATTTATTATTTGGAAAATCATTTATACTTGGTAAGTTACACAAGAGGTCCTGGGTATACTAAATAACGTTTAAAGCTAAATATAATTAAGTTGTGATATGAACTGCATCCTCCGGTGTGTTGCTGTGACCTCTTACTTCCCACGGATCAAATTGCAGAGTATCGGATAAGACAAAGCAGTATAGCTCATATTACACAAAATATAATGAAATCCGAGATTCAAACGACGATTATTTGCATTAATGCTAGCAGCAAGTTAGCAAGGAGTGCATTTATTGTTGTCAAATAGACAGTGCACACAAGATATTTGAGACAGAACTGAATTGTAAGTATCTATAGGTATGTCATTTTTGGAACCTGATTCGTGTATTTATACATGTTAATGTTATGAGCGTTATTTCTTGCGTACAGAATAGCATAGATACTTTCAGGTACTATATATTATGTACATTGCACCATTGCAGATAGTAATTTAATACGAATGACTATGAAGAAGAATCCTTCTTTAACAACTTGTGTAGAGAGAGTCGAAACTCGAGACTTATGTTCGACTCGGGTGCGGGTGTTGTTCCACATTCATTGATTCAGTACATTTTTTAATCACTCTGTATCAAATTTCATTTCCCATGGTGTATCGGTTATAGTAGAAATAAGACATAATATACACTATAACATCTTTATAATATTTATATACAACAACACTGCCTGCTGTACACTGGAAAGTTGATTTTTAATTATGGCATTTCATGCTAAACAATAAAAAGTTATTTAGGTACTAATGCAGCATTAGCTGCATAGCTTGTTACTTGCGTATAGACACGATATACCATTCATAATAAAATAAGGGTTTTAGGCTAAATGGCACCAGACAAACTGGCATCACAGACAACTGACACTATCAGAAGTGACAATAACAATAAGGACAACCGACATACATAAAATGGTAGAAGCGTAATATACTTATGTAGAATTTATACGGTAGCAGCATGTGTCTTTATGAAAACACGAGTTTTTATCCAGATAGGTATTTTGGGGTTATTCTCCAAATGGGGTAGAGTGGAGTTGGTATTTTTAAAATGTTCGTTATATCATTTGGAGTGAATTGATACCACACTTGTATAGTATACATCATAATCATAAGTTCTATATATAATGGCCATGCTAAGTCCATAGGTACCTTTGTATTCTAAAATGCTAACTTTTACACTAAATAACCAAGCTTCAGCGGTTTATCATTCCCTACCCAAATTAGGACAAAACACATGGGCCTAGGACATATTAAAGTGTTGTGGGAATGCTGGATCCACATGATGTTAATGTAAATCGTCTGAGGCTCATTCATGGCTTCGGTATTATTATTGGCTATTAATTATTATTACAACAGAACCCACCTTTTTGTATCTAAAAGATATTACAGCTAATGTTAATATGCCTATCTATACAAAAAAATTATAACTAATTAGAAGACACACCAACACAGCTTTTTACAGGCTTACATAATATGGCGAAAGGACATCTTGCCTTTGTGAATCAAGAAGGAAAATGCTGAGAATTTAAAGGTAGACTAGAAGTAAATAGTACCTAATGTATGTTGTGTATTCAGTAAATTGAAGTTTATGTTTTTCCTATATACATAATTTACTATTTTAAACAAAAGTTAAAGATTTAAACCTTAGTTTCAGAATTATTTTTTTGTATGTTCTCGTCATTTTTGCTCTAGACGGGAATCACCACTGTAGCAAGCAATGCTACTATGCTCCATGCTATAGATAAGATTTTGGCCTTGTATTCATACTAGGGAGCTTAGGTTAGTATAATTAAATACTCATGTGCTTGTGTATATATAATGTATGTGTATATATGCAAATCAATGAACATGGTATTACATCCAATAATAAAACATACAATATAACATTTTTTTAGTTGTCCCTACTCCTTAGTAGTATGACA
>JAQFYB010001560.1:0-31508 GCA_034694085.1 Pogonognathellus longicornis | reverse complement strand
CCGTGCGTTTAGCTAAAACGTTACCAACAGAATTCGGCACCGAAACTATAAGTATTAGTTTTAACATCTAAAATTTTTGTGTGGCAGCGTAGCCCCCTCAATACTTTTGCCGACTGACAAACCATGGGTTCGGTCTTCCGTTCCCACATTAGGCAGTTTTTATATAGAGTTTTTAGTACCCTTCCTCCTAAACCTACCCTTTACCTGTACACTTAATGTTGTATGTAAATGTAATTTAGTATGAAATGTATGATGTAAATGTGAATGAATTTTAATAAGAATGAATGAATGACTAATACCTAGACGCACAAGCTTGTGCGTCTAGCTAATACCTACACACGCGGGTATGAGGGGTACATGGTAGTCGGGTGTCTGATTAAGTGTTTATGTTCATAGGCGGGTGGCGGGTATGAGGGGTACATGGTAGTAGTTTGTCTAGTTAAGTGTTTAAGTTCATTGGCGGGTGGCGGGTAGAAGTGTTTATGTTCATTGGCGGGTGGCGGGTAGAGGTGTTTATGTTCATTGTCGGGTGGCGGGTAGAGAGGTGTTTATGTTCATTGGCGTGTAGTGGGTGGACCCTCGCTTGCGGGTCGGGCTACTTCGCTGCGGGTGGCGGGCTACTTCGCTGGCGGGTGGCGGGTAACTTTGCCCTCCAGCGGCGGGTGGCGGGTTACTTCGGCGAGCCCTTAATACCTTACTTTCCTCCTTGCATGGCGCTTCTTGCTAAAAATTAGTAGGTAGGTACTCAGTAGGTAGTAGGTAGCTTAGAGTTTATAATATAATTATGGTTTGTCATTGGCAATGGCAACTATTTGTGCATGGGGGCTATACCGGTATCGGGTCGTTGGTTGAACCTGGTACCGGGCCACATAATTTTTTGAATCTATTTATAATCACTTAATATTAGAGATTGAGATGGGTCACACGAGCTCGCAACTTTACAATTTGTATATGGGTATTTGTAGCAAGTGTAGCAAACATAAATAATTTTTTCATTTAATTTGAAACTGCGTGTAGACAAATTTTGTGATACCTTAACGGGGATGTTAAATTCCCTTGTAATTACTGCCTAAATAAGATGTTTACTAGAGTAATAATAAGTCAAGTTCTTCAGATTATTTTGTTTGTGTAAAAGTCGAAAAATTCATTTTTCTCTCCCCATCCTAAGAATCATTTTCCTAAGGCTTGCTCTCGGTGGCAGTAAATGAGATGTGTGCAGCAATTGCATATCATTCGAAAACACGAGTAATCTGCATACTGTGAAAATGAAACTGAACGTTTCATTCAAGCTGCAATATATACAAAAAATATCACATTTCCTGAACTTCGAATGCCGATTTGGAAATGTGAATTGGGCGACTTGCAGCAAAGTGGGGTTGTTTTACATTTTATTGTATTGGGGAGGTCAAGAAGCTCGTTCAAAGGTAGATACCATAAAAATGTCATTTAAAAAATATTTAACATAAACAGTTCATTTTACTATCTGATCTATACCCTGCTATGCTAGGTTCGTTTGACATAATATACCTCTATTGTATTTTCGATAGGCATTTTAGATTTTTGTATTTATTGCATTTCGGTTTTAGTTTATCATTTTCATGGGTAACGTAAAAAGAGACTGACATCCGTGAGTGACATGATGCGATGAGACCACGATTTCTTTCGTGGATGAGACTTACAAAATGCGAGCTGAAACGGGAGATGAATGAAGATGAAACCAATGAAAAGATTGGTTGAGAGACAAATACAGAATACTGAGCTTTTATACAGGTTTGATAAGGCAGTAGGGGAAAATAACAAAAAGGACGCATCTAGTGTATGTGTATGTAAACTTTCCTTGGCAAACTTGGCATTCGGCGGTGGGAAAAAGAGTGGAGTGTTTGAGTGTACTGGTAGTGCCGTGTAGTGCTTGAATGCCCGTAAAACTGGATACATTCTGCAAGCAAACCACAAGAACGGTTTTGGGCTTACCAAATGTATCATTCTGTCCGATGTCCGACGATCCCGATCCGAATTATAAATCACTGATCTCTTCCTTCATTCAAGTTCAGGCTGCTCAGTTCGGTTACAGTCACATTTTCACATTCGATTCAACCACGAGTTTGTCCGACATCCGAAAAAGCACAAGACAAACCGACAAAATATCTGCAAGTTTCTGTCTGTGTCCTGCAGTAGTCTTCAATTCCGCATTCTATCCCGTCAATTCCCGTCACCCGTCTGTTAGTGAACTTCGTCGGGTCTGGAAGACGTTATTTATGTTGTGTAGTAAGATGTGGGTTTATTAGTTAACAACTTAGAACTTAATTGAGATTAGTTGATAATTGTAATTTGCTGTCAAGTGTATCAGTTTTTTTACCGACGGCAGGATAATTAGTTATTATTCATTCAGTATTAAAAACTACCAAATTGATATTAAGGAACTGTCAACTGTCATTAGTTGTAATTGTGATTAAAGGTATCATCAAAGTTTAGCAGTTAGTTGGTATTTTAGAATATCGTAGACAGTCAGCAGTAGATAGCAGTTTCCAGTACAGCTGAATCCATATTCTAAAAGGATATCGATCATAGTTTTGAAGCCAAACCGGTGTTCCTGAAACTCACCTCTTCACAAGTTGCAAGTGTACAGGGAAAAAGGGAAGCTTGAAAGGACATTTTTAACCAGCTAGTGAAAGGAAGTAAAAGAAGGAACGACGACTTATTTATAACAATTGATTGATTCATTTGTTATCCCGTTATACGTGAGCGACGTTGGATTGGACATTGGAACTTGAAACCTGTTTCATCATTCATTCCTATCGACCGAAGAAAACTCAGAATCTGGGTAAGACAAATTGGAGGCCTGAATATGTTGTATGTGATAGCATGGACAAATGGCACATTTGCGTGCCAAGTACGTATTGTAATAAAGTTGAAGGACGCGTTGTCTTGTACATGAATAAATAGGAGGTAGGATGTCATGTCATGGTATGGTTCATAATTGTTAATAGAGCTAGGAACGGGGTTCTGTTATCTTTGCTCCATCCAACCAACTTTGGCAGTTGTTTTCAATATTGAATTTATTGAAATGCCTTTCATATGGGATAATCGAAAACACTGGTTTAAGCTTAAGCAAACAGTAAAAGTTTTAAAATTCGGCGTACTATCAACTATAAAGGTGTGATTATTCTCCGGCTTTGAATTTTATTTACATCCATTTTGCCAGCCGAAGCCATAAAATAAATAGAGTTTATTTGTCCACAATAATATTTTACGTTAATTCTAGTAGATGCTAGATTTATGATAGATTTAAAATAAAACTCTAATTTCATCTGAATCAAGGACAAGGAGTAAGACAAAATTGTAAATAATCAAATAATCAGTCACACAGGGACTTTCACTAACTGTCTATTCATCTTTATATGAGTGAAAATAAGTGAAAGTTCTCATGTATTTATTATGCCACGTTTTGCGCGGTGGCACGTGTTTATACTTTATATTGCATGCTACATGAAATACGAGTTTGTTTCTAACTAGAAATTCAATTCATATTTTGCTTTAAGTGGACTAGACTAAATACCTAGACGAAACTTGATATTAATGACAATTATGACTGAGACTATAAACTATGAGACGAGTAAGATATTTATCGGATACGATGTCACGAATGTACTTGGCAGTTGGCAGCTTAACATATTATGTCCAATAATAATCAATAATTTGCTATACATTTTTTTGCTAGGATTATTTCATTATTGTAATTTGTCAGTTGTGAAAATACATGCGGAGTTTAATCAATTTGGTTTGTTATCTTTTTACAGGTTTGCTGTTACCTGATAACTTTTTCAGTCTCACAGTTTGAAGCTATTTAAAAATGCCGAAACGACCTTGTGTAGGAGCAAGATACGATAATGTATCGGATATTTCTACAGCCTTAACAAATATTCGGAGCCACGGGTACTTACAAGCAATAAACGATCAAACTATCTTATAAGAAATGTTATATAATTATGCTATATAGTTCATGTAATAAAGCTTTTACAATAATCATGAAGCACAGGATATTATTTATATGTAATACAATTAATACAATTCCTATTTTGGCTTATTTACAGTTTTGAATTTTTATGCACACAAATGGTCAACCGGGAGTCTTTAGAACAGAATTTGCAACATGGTGCAAACGAAGTCACAGAAAATTTTAGTTGGCTCGACCTTGATTTACCAAGCTCTGGTAAGTGATAAATATCTAATAACTTTATAAATAATATGTATTCTATTGGGCATACTAAATAATATCTAATTTGCTTTCAGAATGGACTTGCTCATTAGTAGGTATCGTTTCTGATGTAGTCAATGATTTAGAACAGCCAGAAACATCGAGTAAAAACCAGGAACTTTTAAAAGCCGAATTAGATTATTGCCAACATTTAGGTTTGCCAGCAATAATAATGGAATTGAACACTGAAAATTTCATTAACTTTGCAAGAATTATTCATTGCCGTCTTGTGGCCGGAATTCAACATTCAGTAATTTTATTACAATTCGTGATTCACTTCTGGGCTTCGATAAAATAAAGTTATTAATTTAAATGACATTTTTTACAGTATTGGTTGAAAATTCCTATGCACTTCGACGACTCAGATTGGGAAAATAGTTCTAGTTCCTGGGATTTGTAAGTTCCAATGCACAGAATACTACTACTATTCATTCAATGTTGATTACAACATCAATTTGTGTTTTGTGTATTAAATAGATGGAATCGATTTCGTTTGACATGCAATTCTGAGAGACGCTTGTTTCCAGTGTTGGAGTTGCCGGCTAATATTCCTGATGAAAATGTTATTTTACGATGGCTCGGAGAACCTGTAAAATGTATTTTTATTTCTTCAAGTAAGAAACGCTAGAACGCTAATATTATTGTGAGAAAATGTTATTTTTCTAAATTCATGTGAGTTGAGTTACTAATTTAATTTTGACACTTCAGAAATATTTACCACAAACGGCCGTGGATATCCTGTCTTATTGAAGGCACATCAGAATGTTCTTAGACAATTTTTCCCTTTGGGCACACAAGTTGTCATTGATATTCAACCTTCGTTAGACGCCAATCAAGCAGATGACTTGAAATTTTATAAGCAATATATTGACCACCTGTACTCATCTTGGGTAATGAAACCAAAGACTATTTCCTAACTTGCTAAAAATGGCATCTAAGTAAGTCATACTGATTATTTTTTATACTTTTACGTCTAATAGGCAGACATAGCTGATAATTCTGGTATTCGCCAATTTACTGCTGGCTATGAAGATTACTTGCAATGTCCACTTCAACCACTAATGGATAACTTAGAGTCTCATACTTACGAGATTTTTGAGAAAGATCCAACCAAATATAATTTGTATGAAAATGCTATATATGAAGCCATTTTGAGTAAAGCAACAGAAGAAGAAAAGGATACCAAAGTATTGTAAGTTTAATAAGTCGTATTAATATCTGCATCGTTATTACCTTTATGACTTAACTGACAACTTTAAATAACTCAATATTTTCGGCAAACAGGACAGTGATGGTTGTTGGTGCTGGAAGGGGACCATTAGTTACAACATCGATTAGTGCAGCTGCTAGAGCTGGAAGAAAAATTCGGCTGTATGCAGTAGAGAAGAATAGAAACGCTGTGAATACTCTAGTGCATTTGAAAAAGAATAGTTGGGGTGATCAAGTAACTATTGTTTCTGGAGATATGCGAGATTGGAAAGCACCCGAGAAAGCTGATATAATAGTGTCTGAACTTCTTGGATCTTTTGGAGACAACGAACTTTCTCCAGAGTGTCTTGACGGAGCACAAACGTTTTTAAAAGGTAATTCTATTCATTCGACGTACATTTTAATGCAATAGAAAGGAATTGGACAGTTAATGGTCGTTATTTAATATCGCAAATGTTTTGTTTCTTTTTTAATGAGTTCAATGCCTAAACAGCAGTCTCTTTTGTTGCAATTTGTCAATTTTTATTTCTTAATTGTAGAGGATGGTGTGATGATTCCTCAAAGTTATACATCGTTCATTGGGCCGATTATGTCTCCTAAATTATGGAACGAAGTCCGAGCCTTAATTGATAGCAATAAGCACAAGTACGCACACTTTGAAACTCCCTATGTTGTTCATATGCAAAATCGGTATGAAATTTCCCCTCCACAGGAGCTGTTTAAGTTTGAACACCCCAATAATGGTAAGCAAGCATTAAGCATACTTCTTACGTCTTTACACGAATCATGTACATTTAAATGAAGGTTGCAGATTACAATTCAATTAAATTCTCCTTTCATTTAATTACAGACAAAAATCGTAATAACGACCGCACTCTCACGTTGACGTTTAGTATAGAACAGGATAGCGTTATGCATGGTTTCGCCGGATACTTTGAATCTCTGTTGTTTAGCGATGTTAAAATGAGCATTCTTCCGGAAACATTTTCTGAAAACCTCTTCAGTTGGTTTCCCATATATTTTCCAATCAGGGTATGCCATTTTCATTAAAAAAAACTTTTGAAATCAAGTAAATTGAATATTAAGCTAAATATTTTGATTTGAAAAAAATAGGAACCAATGCAACTGAAGAAGGGCGACACAATGAAAGTCACATTCTGGCGTTGTTCAAGCAAGTCTGCTGTTTGGTATGAGTGGGCTGTCCATACGCCCGCTGTAATTTCTATTCACAACCCTAACGGAAGATCTTACACAATTGGTCTGTGATACCCTTAGAATCTAGAAAACTAATTGGTGTTTGTATTAATTACAGTTTTATTTGTTTTACTTTCATTCCTATTTCCGGCAACTGTATCATAAAGTGCCTATCTAGATTAATCAAATTAAATATTGTGATGGACGTTCGATGTTATGCGCATTAGGTATTTAACTAATCGTGAATAAGTGTCTTAACCAATAATTTTGCTCGACCTTACGAATGTGTAGCTAACTAATAATGTCTTATTGCAGTATTTTGTGGAATTATAATTAGGATTGCAATCTACATTTATCAGTTGTGCTTTATTACATCAGTGCATGTATAATATCATTATATTCTGACATGAAAACATAATATAAGTTTTCTACGTATGTACTACGTACTGCAAGCGCTGTAAGCTAACATTGAGAAACCAATAATGATTTACAATTCTTTGTACATATCAAGATCTTAGACGTTTTCATAATAGTTCTACATCATCATCACATAGTGCTTTCACTCACTCGCACACGGTTTCTGGAGTCTGGTGGGCTAAACAATAATCAAGTAATAATTGCAATTCTGTAGATTAATCCGTTTCCTTATGTACATCGAATAAATTTAACATACTTCCGTCATTCCCTATAATAGTTGACGTTTTCTGTTTATTTCACAGATTTACATTCAAACAACAAATAGTGCATAGTGCTATACAGATAGGTAATTCTGATCAATGACAGCTTGAATTTATTTAGTGCATAAATAAAATATACTTATAACAACATATTATTATAACCTGATTAATATTATAGGTTTATAAAGCTGTAGGAAGTTGAAGCTTTTTAAGACACAGCAAGTGTGCATTATACACGTACTAAATACCGAAAATAGTCATGTCATAAACAAGGGACAATTTACAATATACACAACATAGTTATTTGCTTTAGGCACTACAGGTACATCAGAATATTTTTTATTATTACTTTTTGTAGAGTCGGATAGACTCGTTCTGCGTAAATGCAATTAAAATGTACAACATAAAATAGTTTTGCAAAACATAGTGTCAACCCTTAAATGCGTCAGTGTATTTATTTTGACAGCTTAAAGCTTATAATATACGACTCAAATCTGTTAATAGCTATTAAGGTTTTATAACATTATTATTACTTTCTTATTACATTACAATGAGCTCCCTGTGATTTTATACGACTACTACGAATTTTGGCATTTTTGCCGTCCTTGTTTTGTTACCATTGTTCTTAGTCATTAGTTCTTACTGTTAGTTAGCCAACCCGACTAAATACTACTTGGTACTTAGTTAGATTCGATTTTTAGATTTACATTAAATAATTACCTCCTCCTACAACATGATATGTATTGTTCAAGGCTTTAATGTTAATTATGGCAGTTTAATAATTTTTATCAAACCATCTGTACTTAGTATACTTTTTCACTGGGAAAATTAAAGTCATCGAAAGTATCAAGAGCTTGAAACTGAATGTTAATCAGTACAAAAGTCAACAGGTAAAACTAAAACTGCTCCTCTCAATTAATTACGATAAGCAATATTCAAAAAAATAAAAATTATTCGCATACATTTTTGTTGAAATTCAGAGAATTCATGCCACTACGTGAATTGGATTTTATTTTTCTGGAGAATATCATGCGAACATTCTCAGAATAGAAGATCGAAGAAAGTGTTTGTTAGCAGATAGCTTTCGTATCTCGTCATATCGTATTATTTAACATACTTTCTAATCTTTAGTCTTTTATTATACTGCTCAATACTATATTTATGTTCCTTATTGTACTCATTACATTACTAGATTTACTATACTAATGAGCACAGATGCTCTATGGCTAATGAAATGAGTAATCCATTTCCATTATGCAACTCTTTGGTTGACTACCATTTCCTACATGGATTTACATTTATTTGTTCGTTAATTAGCTACACCTCAGATATTACTTGTTAGTGCAAATTAAGTACAGCTTTGTTAAATTGTGCAGAGTTCTCCATTCCCCATAATAATTACTACTCGTAGTACAGAGATAAAGTTTAATGTCCGTTGTCATTAGTGGTCAGCTATGGGATTCACATTACAGCAAAACTTGTCTACAATATTATCACGTACATGCTGCTGCATTATTACTCTATGTATAATGTGTATATTATTATCTATTTTTATGTACTACTTATATACTGAGTTAAATTCACCAATCATTGTTTTCATTAACGTGCACATGGTGGCTAGCAATTACTACTTTTGTTTACCCACGATCCGACGCACAGGCCAATATTATTTAGTAGATTTCTGTTCGCACTACACAGGTGCTACTGGTTTGTTCTCCAGTAAAATATTGATAACTGATTCGTCAGCCAAAGTTGATGTATCTCCGAAGTCAGTTTCATTAGCGGCAATCTTTCTTAGAATTCGTCTCATGATTTTCCCAGAACGAGTTTTCGGCAGCGCTGGGGCAAGCTGAATGACTTCTGGAGTCGCGAAAGCTCCAATCTTTTCCCTCACTGCAATTACCGTAATGATAAATGTTAATTTATCTAGTGTTTAATATTGAAGGGGGATAAATAATTTTATTAGAAGATGACATACAAATAAAAATGTACCTTTAATTTTGAGTTCAGCGACTAAGGTTTGATTAAATTCGAATCCATTTCGGAGTGTAACGAAACAGTACAAAGCTTCTCCTTTGACTGGATGCGACATAGAAACTGCTGCTGACTCCGCCACAGCTACAAAAATTGGTTTTGGTTATATAGTAAAAGTAGATAGACATGGTAATAGTTATGGCTATACTCATTCAATAGATTCAAAAGTAAATTCTACCTTTATGTTCAATAAGAGCTGATTCAACTTGAGCTGTGCTTAAAAGATGTCCGGATACGTTGAGCATATCATCAATACGTCCAGTAATCCAGATGTAACCATCCTTATCTCTTTTTGCTCCTTCAAGTCAAGTTTTAATACAATTTTTATAAACTATATCTTGGACATTAATAGTAGAATCAATATAAGGATAGAAATGAGCATAAATACCATCGCCTGTGCAATAATAGCCTGGAAATTTGGTAAAATATGTCGTTTCAAATCGATCATGATCTCCATAGACTGTTCTCATCATACCAGGCCATGGTTGTTTGAAAACTAAATACCCTTCTCCAGGTCCTTCGATTATATTTCCTTCTTCTGACAATAATACTGGTACAACGCCGAAAAATGGAAAGGTCTGTGAAATATTGAATAAGGTAAAGGTACATTCAAAAGGGGAATCTCATTCATTCCGGAAGTTTATTTACAATGCAAAAAAGTAAATAATTAACACCATACCGCGGATCCAGGTTTTGTAGGTGTTGCTCCTGGTAGGGGTGTTATTACATGACCTCCAGTTTCTGTTTGCCAAAATGTATCAACAATTGGACACTTGGAATCACCCACTACCTGGTTATACCATACCCATGCCTCAGGATTGATTGGCTCTCCCACAGTACCCAATATTTTAAGTGAGTCTCTATTATGCCTGTTTGTCATATCATTAGATTACACATCTGTTTTTCAATTTACATGTGAAAAGTGGTGTAGAAAAAATTCACGATTTACATACTTTTTAACAGGCTCTTCGCCGAATTTCATAAGAGATCTTATGGCTGTTGGAGCTGTGTAGAATTGATTAACTTTATATTTTGCAATAATAGCCCAAAACCGATCGTTGTCAGGATAAAATGGTGTTCCTTCAAACTGTAAATCCAGCTCCCAGTTATTTACTGCAAGAAAATATGTATTGTAGTTTAAAATAATAAAAACCTACGATAACAGAAGTGGCTCCATTAGCAAGTGGTCCGTATGTTACATAGGTATGTCCAGTAATCCATCCTAAATATCAAGAATAGAAAATACTTGTAATTTCAATTAATATACACAGTACAGCATTATTATTCTATACTACAGCTATTTATATAGTTTTGGAAAGACATTTATACTAAAGTACCCTACATAAAGGTACACTTTAAAAAAGGTTGCCTCAGTAAACTTCAGCATAACAATGCATTACACCATGAAATACGGCCTGCAGAAAGTAATTAAATTAAGAATAAAGAATTTTCATGGTATAACTATTATCTGTATGTATACCAATATCGGCTGTGCAGAAATAGACATCTCCAGGATAATAATCAAAGACATATTTGAATGTAGTTGCAGCGTATATCATATAGCCGGATGTTGTATGCAAAACTCCTTTAGGTTTTCCAGTGCTCCCACTATAACCAAAAACGTCATAATTGAAATTGCATCATAAAATTGATGAAATATTAGTGTCTGTCAGTAGATTATTTAACCGTGTTTCATGGTTATGTGATAGCAGTTTGCTCATCCAAATCAAATACCTACCCAATCTCATCGCTCTCTTACAAGCAAAACTACAAAGTTTTCAATGTCATTGAAAGAGTGACAAAAAATACATACGGTAATCATGATCATGGCCATCCCGTTAACCAACTCATATAATGCAAATTGGCTTATGCTATCACACATGTGTCACACAGAATGTAATCTATCAGTTAGTATATTAACAAAGGTCAGGACTTGAACTCAGACCTTGTGTACAGCATAAAAAGAGGGTCTTCGGAATCCATCCATTCAGGAGAGCAAGTGTCAGATGCATTTTCCATTAATTCATGATACCATTTATCTGTTTCAGAAGCAAACGGTGCCTGTAAAGCGAACACTTGAATTATATTATGAAGTACAACATCTGTGGTCATATTTATAACCTACGCCTAATACATGAGTAGTAAGTAGTCTATGTATGCAGATAATTATATATTTTTCACCTTGTAGTCGAAAAGTTTCTTTTTCGATGGAGACTGAGCGGTCGATTGTGTGTCTGTTTTGCTGGAAGTAAGCTGTTTTAAATGAGCAACCACGACGCAGTGAGTTAATGGATGACCACGATCTTTACATTTTTGAAGTGCCTGAGAACAATGAACAATCAATAGGATATAGGAAATAGATTGACTTATGTTTTTATCATCATGATATGCAAATATTTAGAAATCAGTACAATCAGAAACATACCTGATCAGTTATTTCCTTTAAATGAATGATTTTATCTCCTCGCCAAACCCCATCCGCTGTAATTATTATATCCGCTTTAGCGTCTATTGTACGCTCCGCCAAAGACTCGGATGAAAATCCACCAAACTAGAAATGAAAATGAAGATGTAAAGAAATGATTGACAAAAAAACTACAGAAACAGAGTCCAAATAATTGACTTACAACAATGGAATGAACAGCACCAATACGAGCACAAGCCAACATTGCCACAGGTAGTTCGATAATCATAGGCATGTAAATGGCCACACGATCTCCCTTCTTCACTCCTAGATCCTTCAGAACATTTGCAAACTTGCACACCAGTTTTAGCAACTCTCCGTAAGTGAAAGTTTTTTCATCTCTAGGATCGTTGCCTTCCCTAAAAGTCCCAACAAAAGTTTAGGGTTGTTCCCACAATCAAGTTATTTTGAGTATATCAAAAAGTCAGATATGACTTCATTTGATTAATACACTTGCCAATAAAAAGCCACCGTATTCTCGGCTTTCTTTGTTTTGATGACATGATCCAGGACATTGTAGCAAATATTTGTCTTTGCTCCTTCAAACCATTTGATATGGATAGGTCCCTTTTTTGTATCAAAGTTATAACTAAGCAAATCTTTATTTTGCGAGTTGGTCTCAAAATGAAAATCTTTAGCAATATCTCCCCAAAATTCGCCAGGATTTTCTATCGACTGCTTGTATTGCTTTTTATAATCGTCCATAGATTTGATGTACGCATTTTTGGATACAGCAGCGGCAGGATAGTATACCTGGCGATCACATGAAAAATAAAATAATTAACTTTTTGCTTTAATTCTACTGCTAGAAAATAATAAAATTACACCACATTTACTATTTACTACTCTAAAATGCGAAGATCACATGTAATAATTATTATTATATTTTATAATATAATGAGAACCCGACACATAAAAGCGGGACTGCACTGCACAGACAAACAAAGCATTATTCACAATTATATTAGAAAGTCACCATTTCATCCCGAGATAGAGTAGTGCTTAAACTGGAAAGTAGTCCTGTTACGAAGCGCTTGAAATACATTAACATTCGAAAATAAAATTAGTAAATTCGCAATGCAGTACAAAGATAATAGATGTTGCATACCATGCGGATGCCGCATATCAAACTAAACACTACAGTAAGTATGTATTTACAATTTACATACTATTGTGTGCATAATGTCGCGACAGCTAAAAACGTTCGAATTGGACTCTCGACTGGAGTGAGACAGACAGAGTCAGGTTTTATTACAAATGAGACAAATAATGTTTTTTAGTGTTTCATCTTAAAAATATTCCTACTTACATCTAATAAGCGTTTAACATAGTACCTAATGGTACCTAATAGTATTATATCATTGTAATACAACCGCATCTATAGGTGAAACCATACATTATTCAAAAACAAAGAATTGAACAAAAAGGGGTAAGAACAGAGTCGTCCCTGAAATGAGTTACATGAGTCAATGTTGCAAAACTAATAGTGTGTATTTTTTTAATTATTCGTCTAATGGGAAAATGGATCGTGTACAGTTCAGCAACTCGAAAGTTTTTATTATATGTATCTTATTGGTCCTAGCGTCCTACCATACCAATTGTCCGGATTGGACTTGGACCGGCTTATAATATATATTAAAAACGTACATATTAAAAGTTATTCATACCATGTCAAAAGTCATTCATGATTCATTCCTAAGACCTCATTGCATTGATATTTTTACTTGAATCCGCGATAACAAAGGTTAATAAGTTAATTATATAGCAATTATAGCAATATTGCTAGAATTATAGTTACTGTATAAATGCAAACATTTGTTTCATCATTCAATTAAAAATACACAGAGAGTGAATAAAATGGCATTGCTACTATGACCTCAAGTCCTCATAGATCATACCTGAAACTTTAAAACCATATAACTCTTACCCAAGCCTACAGTGACTACAGTCTAGTATTGTCTAGTATGTCTTTATGAGATGTCTGGGAAGTTGCGTGTGTTGTGTCGAAGGTAAACATTAAACACAGTGCCTATAATACAATACAGAACTAGACTGGACTCCCCACAGGTGAAATCTTTTACTAGTATGCACAGTATGCAGTATGCAGTAGTATTTGTACATCTAAATTGCACTGCAAGTGACACAGTATATAGGTAGTTTAGTTAAAATATTGTTTAGGTTTAGAATATTTTCCCATCCACTTTTCCTCATGAGTCATGTCATGAGACAATAATTTCAACATAAATGCTTGCAGACTTATTAGTTTCAACATGTGTATTCACTTGTGTCGTGAGTTGCTATCTAGAAGAATTATATATTATCTACTACCTACGAATATGTAACTCAATTGAACATTTATATGTGTAGATAATATTAAGAAGGCTAGAATAACGAATCTTCAGTAACATTCAACTGATTCAACTGAAGTTGAGACTCTTGAGACTTGATCAGACAGAGCATTTATTGTGAAGCTAACACTAATAGTGCATAATAAAATGAAGCTAAATATGAAATTCTGTAAGTTAATGCAACTAATTACTTACGAAAAGGTTTCGACAAATAAATTCATACTACAGTTAAATGATATTGATGTAGACTAAAACTAGCTTCATTAGACTAGACAATCATTAAATGAGTAGAACAATAAACATGCACAAAACAGAAAAATTAATTATCCAGTAAAGCAAAAAAGCAACCAATTCAGCTAAGATACCTACATCCCCTGTTAGATACAAGCCTGCACTTGATAAATCGATGTCAATATATACTAGTCTTTGTTTATATCTAATTAATAATAACTACTAAAATATCAACTTAAAATAGTAGACTTTTTAAATACTTCCCCAAACTTCCCCTCAGTAAAATTGGTGTACAAAGTGTACATCTAACGAATTGCAGTTATATATACTGATACTTTCTGTAATTAAAAACTAAATATTTCTACGTATCTCTGTATCACTTACCTCTGCCTCAGTTTCATGGGTGGTACCATTTCCAGCATTTCCATTGGTACTTATAGATTCATCAGCTTTGTCTGACGTCATGATGGAAATCGGTTAATGGAATGTACACGTTGTATAAATATAATATTTCACTTTTAAAGTATTTAACTCAGACAATTGCTTTAACACTTCACACACTAATTGAGATCAGCAAACTACTTTTCTTCTAATCTTGTAAACTTAATTTTTCTGTAATACGCCGAGATAAGTTGTACAGCTAAGCCGGGGGACACGTCAATTTAATCCAACCAAAGCTGATTTGGATGTTCCTCCCTATAAAGGAAATATTAAAGAGATTAATGCAATTAAATTGTGTATACATTAATATGTTTAAATATCAAGTAGATAATCCACTTAAAACTATATTATAAGCAAACGCTATCATAATGCAGACGGTAAAACCGCAGCACATTGTAGACATTAAGTTGCTCATGTATTATTAGGGTTAAAAAATATATTTTATGTAACTATTTAAGTCAGGTTTACGCTTACAAAATAATGACACACTTATTTGTTAACATAAAAACAATTTTGTGATCATTTTTGTGATAAATTGCATAGTATATATGTATTGACTTTATTTCATTATTAATGACCAAAATGACCATGGCCATGCAATTGCTCCTTCAGATGATTTCATATGGTAAACCTGTATGATATACATATAAGATATAACATAATAAACTCGCACTCACAGTATATCAGACATGCATAAATATATCAATCGAATAAATGAAGGCTAAAACTTTGTTTAAATGTCTTGTTTTGACATATTATAGATAATAGATATATCATAATATTATTAATATTATATCTATTATCTATTACATCATTTTGGATTCTGCATTCTCAATAATGATTAATCTCAACACTAAAATCCAATTAATTGCAAATATTTGACAATCCTGTATTAATTTTGCAATAAAATTTTGTAATTTCTGTTCAAATCAATTGCCTAGTTTGACCTTAAACTGTCCTGGTTCAATATAAACAACTTGGCAAACTTGGCATAATGAACCAATTATTTAGTCTATTTTGTCATGTTACTACTAAATGTACATAATACGAAATGTAAATGCAATTTAATTATTACATTATACATTATATCATTTCAGTTATACAAAGAATATTACGTAAGTCTATAGTATTGTAAGTTTAAGATTTTATCTTCATTATAAGAAAACCTTTCTAACAATGAAATGACTACTACGTGTGAAGAAATCAGATGTTTTGTTTTAAAGCATAAAATGCTTTGTAATTATTTAAGTCTTCATTTCTAATGACAAATAATAATAAGGCGATCTTTGATCTTATTATGTAATAATATTGAACCATGAATGAGATAACGACAAAGCATTTCTGTAAAAAGTTTAAAGGAAGTACATACTTAAATTTCCATAAACACTCTTGGAGTTCGAGATCACATAAACTGACGTTCACAGTGTACGTATGGATTGAACTGATTGAAGTATGCACTAGTAATAGCAGTGTTAAGCACAAACGAATTAACAAACCTGTAAATTATTTAGAAAACAATTGGACACAAAAATGGAAAATCTAAAATATAAGCATAGCACAATTTACAACGTTTCTAACAACTAAATCTGACCCAACACACAACACGGACAGCGGATGGGCTAAGTGTGGAAGGTTGTTTAGTAAACCAGGGTGTTTAATGTCTACTAAAGCGGACAATTGACACAACTTTTAACTGGACGTCTCATGTGCTCGGTTAAAGTCAGACTGAAGTGAACTACACTGTCAAGTAGTTTGATGTTTGAAGGAGTAGTTTAGTTTAAAACATTAAACTCACATTACACAATCTACAACTTAATCACTTTGATTCAGCCACAATACAATAAAACACATGAGCTGATAATTCAAGTGGAGTTGCTTCCAGAGTCGATTGCTGAATCCTGAGTGCGTTGTTTAGTTGGTTTTGGTAGCGAAAACACTCACAGATTCAGACACCATTAATACAGGATACATGATACACCTTTTATGAGAATGGCTCTATATACTTCATGCTTCACTTGGCACACAAACACATTCGCATATTCATAGTTTGTTTGTTAAACCGACTAAACACTAAACAGTACGTATGTGTAGTATGTACCTATAAAAGAAATGAAGTAAGGTATTTTGTATGAATTTCCCTAACACATACATATCCTCACCTGTATTGTATGATGTGAAGTTTGCGTACTTTATAAAGTCATGAAAGTCATGATGGACATAAACGCGAGAGCGTGTTATGTAACTTGACGACCTTACTCGCTTTATTCCGGAATATTACGTGCAAAAATCTCTTACTTTTTCAGGCATGCTATTAAAGGTATATGGTAGAAATGAAATGTAAAAACCGAGAAAACAATTTTATTTCAAGGGCAGGTATTTATAGGAGTGTTTAATTTTTATGAATTCATTATAATATTACTATAAACCTATAGTTATAAAAGCTTGTAAATTAATAAACTTTGGTTTTATCATGATGATTTTATTGAATTTTACACACAAAAAATTGTATTTCCAAAATGCGAAGTACTTAAACAAAATGTACATAGTAAGTAATGCCCTAACTTTGAATCGAATGTTTTTTATACATAGGTACACACACAATTGTAATGATATAGATACTTTTTTTCATGTAATGTTCTTATTACTTGAAAAATATTTGTTTAAGTTTGTAGATCTTAGGCTAGTATAACTCACAAACAGCTAAAATACTAAAGCGAATGGATGCAACAGATATACCTAACCTAAGTATGATTAGATGATTACTATGAATGGGGCATGAATCGAGATCAAGATAAAATTTATAAGCATGCATTCAACTATTTAACCAGATTAGTGTACACTGTACAGTAGACAATACAGAATTAAAGCTTGAACCCTTAAAATGGTTATAAAGATTCGGTTTGCTTGAGTATTATAATTTTAATAGTCCAGGGCTTCTAAAATGTAACTTCAACTTCAACTCTTAATACTAAATACATTGTACATACATAATGCATGGAAATTCAACCATTAGTGAAGTGGTATAAGTACTTCAGCTTAGTTACGTGCAGCAGAGCAGTTAAGTTTGAAGCTTGGACAGTAAATGAATGAGAAGTTTGTGGCGACAAGTGTGTGGGAATCTTCTCCAGCAAGTTACATGTAGGAGAGCTGGAACTGAAATTATTGAACGGACGTTTATGCGAATAAATGCATAAATGACTTGTACTTCGTAGCAGATGAAATGAGGATAGCCTTGAATATCATTCTTAAGAATACAGCAGCAAAGTGTAAAAGTGTGTTGGATCGAGAGTATGAGACGAGTGTCACACTAATTCTTATATAAAAGTTACAGGCTGGTCACAGTCTACTGAGTTTTAGAGCATAACGTGTCTTTCTGCAAGTATTCTTGTAAAAATTTCAATAAAATTGAGTGCATAATGTGTGTGTGTGTATAACCTGTATATTATTCTCTCAAGCCTTATTATACCTTCTAAACCTGTGGGCTAACTACTCGACTAATTAATTGTAACTTTCAATGAGTGTTCTATAATTATATAAGTATAGCTTGTATATTTACTTGAAAACAATGGCAAATCATCAAACAAATAGTCACAAAATATTCTTGATACTGCATTAACCAAAAATACTTAAGAAATATGTACAGTATAACAGTTTTTAGAAATTTTTATTATATAAATATGCTTAACTATTGCCAAATCTATATACAAGCACAGTGCATGTTGTACAAAGTAAGAAAATGTAGACATTTCCTGTGACCATGAACTATATTAGGGTCACTTTTTCCAGTATCCAGCCCATCGCTAGAGCATACGCTTCCCCACAATCGATTTTATATGGATGAGAAATTAACTGGCCAAGAAAGTGTGCCGATCTTGGGTTTTGGCTGTATATATATTGCATACAGTTGAAGCAGTTATTAGGTGATAGTCGCCAACATAGTATGAAGATGTGACGTGTTGTTGCTATAAATTCACGGTCAAATTGAGTTCATGAAATATGACATTTTGACGTAGGTAAACGAAGTATGGTTGGCACAAATCCACAGATATACACTTATACAGTTATACATACTTATAATAACTATTACACTAACTTAAAGTGAGCTCATAGCACGTTCCATATCATATACATATTTGAACACACTTCACTGTTTTCTCTTTGCAAGTAAATTGCATTCAAACGGTTTGTTTGCAAAATTGAGACTTGTTTCTGCGATGAATTGTGCGCAAATAAAGCGCAATGATAATTTATTAGGTAAATACTAATAATATTTATGGATTGGTGAGTGTATGATTGCATTAATGGTAGGTGTTGTGTAGGTGAATTAAAACATTCAATGACCTGTATTATTGTAGTTGTAAGTTTGTATTGTAAGTGAGATAATAAAACAGTAACCTTTAATATAGCCTTATAAAGTAACTATAATATTTTTTAGTAGTTTTAGAGCCTTGAGTGCACCAAATTAGTATTGCCCATGCCCACTCTAACTGCCTGTAATGCTATTTGATAACAAATAATAATATGTTGCAGTATTAATTGATAGATTTAATAGTGTAAATTATTGGATTTAAACACAAATCTTTGATTCTTTATGTTTTTTCTTCGATTAAAAATATTTATAAAATTTATATAAGTGCAATAATGATTCTATGTGAGACAATTTGTTGATATTATATGATGCGCATATCACCCAATTTCCCAATTCAATCTTACAAATAAAAAACTTGTCCAAACGAAGCTATACATGTATACTAGGATTACTAGGATATAATAGTTCATTGAAGGCGGATGGATTTTCTGCGTTTGCACAAAACATCCTTTTTGTTCTAAATCGGTCATGGTGAGTATTTGTAAAGAAAATATTAAACTACTTTTTCTTCTTCGCGGAGGCGGACGAATTCATGTTCTATAGCATCGATTAATTCATCCGTCATTTCTTGTGTTGGAAAAACTGACGAATCAACACCAGCCACTATACGAAGAGCTCCATCGTAGCTGAGGATACATATACTTATTCCTGGAAATAAAGTGAATTATAATCATAATTGAAGAAATTCAGTTTGAATAGTTAAACTCAAAGCAGGATATTATAGGGATTTAAGATAAGAGATATATACCAATGTTCCCACGTAATGGTCCACCCGTAAACATGCAGTCCACTAACGGATATCCTCCTGCTCCATGGCTGTCCGAAGGTGGCCCTTTGAGAAGAATAAACATTAATAACAAAGTAAAAAAGCACGTAGGTAAATCTATAGAATATTGCTATTGCTACCACAGCACAGTTTGTAGAATCTAACTTTGATTGCTACTTTTAAGTAGGTGGAAGGCATTTGAGTAATAATCTCATATTATGTTTATTCTTTACTATGATAACGTTCAGATTGTTGCGTTTTTTATTCTTCCGCTACATTAGCTTTCAAAAATTACCTGGAAAGTTGGACAATATCACTGTTGGTAGATAATTAGTAGCTGTAGCTCTTTTTATAAGCCATGTTGGCAGTAAATTGAAAAACGACAATACAAAGAAATTAACTGCGGGTGTTATAGATTGTTTCATTGTTTCTATGTATCGATGAGTTTTTCTAAGTCTTCCTCTCCCATCAGGAGTTCCAACTGGAAGTTCCAGAAAACCGTAGCTCCTATGTCATGAAAAATGGAAACAATATTAATTGCAATGAAATGATCATCCAAATGTATTTCGCATAAAAATTTCTATTCCACACTATATTGGTACATAAATATTAGTAAACAATCAAATTGGTATACCAATGGTTGCAAAACTTTGGAGGATGTTTTGGCCAAGGAAGTGGAAGAATTGCATGCATTTTTCTGGGGACATTAACATTGTACTTGATCATCATATTCCTTAGTGCTCCTGAAATGACGGCTACCAAAACAGATGTAAATCCGACATTGTATCTTGTCTTTATGTCTTTAATGGTTGCTACAGGTATACGGCTGCTCCAAGCTTTATAAATTTTTCGACTCAATTTGCTCTCAGGTAGATGCCAATCGTTAATGTCCAATGCTACAACACTTTGCTTAAAGAATTGATAAGGTAGTTGAAAGGCCGCCAGAAGCTTACGAAGTCTCTTTTGACATGCATTGCGTTCAACATAGGCTGGTCGAACAACTTTTGAGAAAGAATCTTCAAACACACATTTCATGAATACTTGCATCATTGCTATCCCGTCTGCAAATCCATGTTGAAACTGTGAAGCAACATTATGTACAAACACAAGGTGGATATAAATGCAAGTTACACGAATGAAGTGGACAGGTCTGATTTTATAGCTCCAAGATAAAAATGCAATGCATTTTGTTAGAATTTATTTATTACCCGAAATATCACGGCTGTTTTAGGTTTCTCGGGTGAAGGCACGCCTTTTAACATCACATTTTTCACCAGCGTAACTTCCCATGGACTTTTCTTGCGTACAAATGGCTTAGCTTCTAACACTCCAACTATTTGCATAAATTCTTTTTCAGAAATGGGATTGTCATTGTTTTCTTCCCATACTAGAATATGATCTCGCACATTAAAGTTTTCCTCCCATTTCCACCAAAAGAATCCGAACCATTCTTCAAAATATTGATGAGCCTCTGGATACACAAATTTTTCAGTGATGGGATCCAATATGTTTACAGAATTTTCCACAAATTGAATGCAGTTGTCAATATCTGCACCATCAAAAGCCCCCATTCCCACAATTGTACACAGAGGCCGACCATAAGTATCGTCCACTGCTAATACAGGATTTTTGCCATCCAATATTCTCAAAAAATCCTTTTTGAAACATTTCACATATAAAATAAGAATAATTCTCCATAAGTATAAAGGAATAAATATTAAGATTAGAACTGGCACGAGGAACAGAACGAAGACAATTAAGGACACTACAGACAATATAAGTTCCACAAAACTCAACAAAATACTATTGATTTTTACACCCATTTTCGATAGTATTATTTGAAACAACTGAATTAAATCCACATGTGTAGACAAATGCAATTTACAACCACGAGTATGCGTTTGTGCATAACAATATCACACACTATAATCTCTCAGCACAGAACAGACTGTGTTATTTTATGATTCCATAATGAGATATCATGTCTCACAGTCTCACATCATGATAATTAGATAATATGAATAGGCGAAGCCTCTAAGAAGATGTGACTGAGATTTGAAGATTTTGTTTATGCTCGCTTGACCACTGCTTTTGTTTACTTTTGCAAGGACCTTCTAAGTGATGTGTGACACTTTATTGTACGGACACTCGAGTATAAGTACATTCACAAATGTAGTGTATGCTCTAAATGTGTTTCACAGTTTACCATTATCAACTTGTCTTTTCTATGCACTGTGGGCGTATACATTACATTACATTGTTCCAATATAAGATGAGCCCATTCGTTATTTCATCTAGCGAAAGTAAATTTATAATGATGCAGTAAACTATAGAAAAGGTATAATATGTAGATTTGTATATAGGTAGGGATATAATAGAATGTTCAAGTTCTTTTTAAAAGTTACATACAATATAAAACATTAACCCTACATCACATGCAAGGAAACATAATAAGATACATGTAAAATATATATGCAGCAAGAAGTTGTTAAATGAAAATCATATAAGCAAGTAGGTGACACAATCGCGAAAACGATAGATGTTGAATAGGTTGAGATCAGTTCATTACATATATGAACATTCTAGACATAAGGCACTAATTGTATACAACTTGCTTGAAAGACTGGTACATTGCGTATAGATGGTCAAAGTCAAAGAAAGAGGGGCAACTCGACTCCACAGTCGACACTACTCGTCTACTCGTGTGGACTTAACAAACAATGAATACATGTAATATATATTATAGTTAGTAGAGGTACTGGGTACCTGTGCTATTCTGTAACTCTATGTAGGTGCGTCGGTACGTGTGTACATTCTTTTCAGATTCTCAAGAAGTTTGAGCAAATAATTTAATACACATACAAAATATGTATTCATGATATTCAAGGAAATGTTAGCATCAAAAATCACCTCTTCTTTATTACAATGTGAACGGGACAACTGTAGAGAAGGTATGTCACAATATTTGGCAGTCCAAAACTTAATTGAATAGTAATAATAACTAAATAATTGATTAAGGACCGGATGCAACAGCAGAATTTTACAAACAATTTTTGTCTAAATTGATGATAAGATGCAGTATTTTAACAGTATTTTAAAATCATCTTTAGATATCATCGCACATATAATAAACATGATCCACAAAAATGTTTCTAGCTCTTCATCAAAATAGTCGCCGTCAATAAATATGTTTTTGTACTTGTGTTGTGTAATCTTTAGAAACAGCAACACGAATTTACATATGAATTATGCTCTCACCTTTAAGGTATATACACGGTAGTGTGTGTACTTGTCCTGATTACCTGTGTACCCAATTTGCACATTAGTTTACAAGTAGGCACATGTTATGAACTATAATATTTACTATACTGTACTGTTCTGGCTAATATTACTGTATCGAGATTTCCTTTCTAATTAGCACGTTTATTTATTGCTTATTATAATACTGCAGTGCAAAGATACAGCGTTATCTCAAGTTGCTTTTAAAGTTTTGCAAATAAACACTAATCATGAGTCTAATATTCAGTGTGAGTGTGCAATACCATGTAATACTGCTTTAACCTTATAATATGATATCACTTCAATGGGAACGTACAATTAATAGTTCATATTGAATTTTTAGATGATAAACTTTTAATCATTAGGTACCTGTAGATTCTGTGCATTTTTCTAGA
Organism: Pogonognathellus longicornis; assembly: GCA_034694085.1. Lineage (NCBI taxonomy): Eukaryota > Metazoa > Arthropoda > Collembola > Entomobryomorpha > Tomoceridae > Pogonognathellus > Pogonognathellus longicornis. Next base: position 7,846 of record JAQFYB010001560.1, on the reverse strand, counting down.
ACGTAGATGAAAAAGTATTTGGTTATCTAACCTTTGGAGAATGTATGTGCAATGTGAAATTTTAATTCATACTTCCGTCACGAAAATCGTATTGGTATATAATAATAATTTACCGAAGATTAGATTTTGAAAACGTTGATACGAATTCTACTATATGACCACAATTTGTTAACATCAACCTTTAAATCCTTGTTTTTAGCCTGGTGCATTTTACAATCTCATCTTCCAATCCAATAAAGCTTATTCTCACAGAAAGTACTTGACAGACTTCCTTATTAAAGGCATTGCATTATCTTGAGAATATGAACAGGTTAAATACATCTAAAAAGTTTGTCATAAACGATATAGTGCAGGTGGTACTATATAGTGGTTCAAGTGGTTCCGGGTATGGTATGTGATAAATATGCATGATAAGTACATAACAAGATGTGTGATTATGACCAATTCAAAGCTAATGAAGTATTTAAAACTTACGATCCAATTATTACATAATCAAAAGGCAACGTATGGGTCACATTTATAATTACTCATCACAGTCAATGAGATAAACAAACCCATGCACTCAGTATGAGAAAACAAATATCTAATTGTAAGTATAACGGAATAAACAAGGGCATTAAATGATCAACTGATTGTATATTATATCCGTAAGCATGCATTTCAGACAATGAATTTGATCATATCAATTTTCGTAGCTCCAGCATACTTTTCCACTGTATTTGTTGGCGGATCAGGCATATACGGACGGACAACTTGTACCAAACGTGTATTGAATAATAAAATAATGGTATAAAAAGGGGGATGATGAAAGAGAAAGAGACAGAAGCACAATGAACATTGTATCACACATACGTGTCCATTAAGAATATTAGGATTTCGTTGAGACTGCATACAAATACTAGATTAAAAACGGTACTTTTGCTTACTGTATTGCATTTGCATACTCAACGAATAATTGCATATTTCTATACGACACGTATTATTGTTAATAATTTTAGTTAACAACTTTATGTACGCAGTAAATAAATATCAACTGATTGGTGAACAAGCAAAGAGATGCCTGAGACCAAAAATATATGAAATGTCTGCGACAAAATCTAAATGTTCAAACTATTTTAAAAGAAATATATACAAGTTCAAAAGAATACATTTTCAATAATTTTATTTCTTAATTCATAGTGACAATTACAAATCCATAAGTCTAAACCCACACTACGAATTAAAATTATAATTTCAGCATTAAGTATTCAACACTTCGACTAAAGTCGAGATAAATGGTACCATGTAAATGTAATTTATTTTGTTTTGTATTTACACACCTACACAGAAACGTGTTTTACCTCAAGTAATTTATAATATTATCAGAATTACTGGCTATAATCGTTTTATGCTATTCTAAATCTATGGACAACTTGCCTTAGATAATAATTATAATTCTTAAAAAAATTACATCCAGATACTGAAAGATTTTTCCATAATAATATTGCAAAAAAATCAACAAACTTTTAGCGTCAAAACCTGCGATCTAATAAGATAGTTATAATTTGTTTTTAATTAATTATTAATATATTTCATCTAATATAACAAGCACCTCAACATTTCCAATACGATCGTAATAAAGGAGATAAAGTTCATTTCAACGAATCGCAAATAGGTCAAGCTTATCAGGTAATATTTCATCACTATGATAGTATATACACAGATTGATTATTTCGGTTGTAAGTAATCATATTATTCAATTATTATATATTTTATAGAACAATCATTTTATCTTCCGGTTCTTGCTTTCAGATTGCTCAACTTAACACGAGTAGCAAGTCTATAATTTGATCAAACGATGTCTGGGCAATATGCGAATAAAAATACGAAACTCAAGAATTATTTATGGAGCTCCTCCAGGGAAAAGAGCGTTGAGAACAGCTTCCAAGTCACCTTTTTTGGCAACAACAAGTCGAGCTAACCAGCCATCATGATTAGAGAACCCCATGCTCAAAAGCTGGTTCAAAGTGGTAACACTCTGGGCATCCAATTCTGGAATAGAATTTCCATTCTCACGACTTACTGGCGCTGGAGCAGTAGGTTGTCCAGGTTGTTGTGGTCGTGGAAAGGTGCCCAATCCCATTGGCAAGATAGGAATGTTTCGAATAGCTGATCCTACAGCATTTGTAACGCCTTGCATCATTTGCTGAAACTGAGGATTCTGCATAGCATTGAGAGGTGGATAGATTGGGATACTGTTATTGACTGTTGCAGCTGTGGGTGTTATTGGCACTGTGGTGTCAATGGAATCCTGTTGGAAACTTGGAAATCCAATATGTTGTGGCTGATCTTGAATGCTTTTAGGTGCTTCAACAGCACTTGTTGGCCCGCTTGGCAAAGATGGAATATCAGAGCTAAGTATGTCTGCTGTGGGAATTGGAGCTTGTGCAGTGTGTTTCACTTCCTCTGTTTGATCAGCAGCAGTCGGCATAGAGCGATTTATGCTTCCGTCTATAACCTGCAATTTTTAACAGTACATTGTTAAGGAAAATTATAAATAATTCCAACTTCACGAAGCACGAAGTTTCAAAGTTCATATTTTATTGTTCGCTATAGAAAAAACTTGCATACCTTGTCAATCAGCGTCCATCCAGGTTCAACTGTGTCCATACTTGGAGCGGTTGGAGCAACCTGTGGGATGGATGTTGCAGTAGGAATGGTTTCAGGAGCAACATTAGAATTTATATTCAATTGTTGCAGTTGCTCTGTCAATACATTTTGAGTGGTTGCTCCAGCAGTTTGTGTTTGTGGTGTAGTTGCTGAAGGAGTTTTAGCAGCCTCCTGAGTTTGACCACTACTGTTAGCAGTAGCGTTTTGAGATGGCTGGCCACGATTTCCCAACTCGTCATACAGCTCTACCACATCGATGGGTACTCCTATAATACAAAACAAAATTATAATACTAGTTCCTTAATTAAATTATTAAAATTAAGTATTCCAAGTATATTTTCAAATAGACCAAAAATGTACAACCTACCCCATGCATTAAGAAATTCTTGAATCTGTGAAGCAGCAGCTGTGAAATCGAAGCCATGACCACTGTTTTCGTTGTTAGGGGTTGGTTCTGCTCCTGGTGCAGCAGCAGAAGCGGTTGCAGTTGCGCTAGAATAAGCTTCCGCAGAACGGCGATGATGGTGGGCAGCCTTTTTCATACATTTGGCCCATTTTTTCATGCCCTTTTTACTCACTTGGTAAGGGCAACCATGGCCAAAACCTGATGGCTCATCTGGGTTTTCTGGACTGGAATCTCTACCACAACGACCTGGATTGCGTGCTGAGTGACGACCACCATGATGTCCATGTCCACGGTGATGACCACCGTGACCAGCAAATAAGCCTTCTGCAGTTGGAAAGCCACCCCAGAATGGTGGGGGCCTTGAAGGAGAAGAGCTGTTGCTGCTAATGTAACGCTATAATAAAAATAATATTTAAAATGTCATTATTCGGATCAATAAAAATATGGTAATTGTAATAATAGTAGTTCTATCTTGAATAATGCTCTTTATAATCTTTTAATACATAGAAAACATGGCTATACAATAATTAGGAAGATTGTTATTAGTTTAGAATGTATGAACTCGAGTACAAATTGATTTAGCTGCTATACCATCATTATTGTACCCTTAATTTAATATATAATAATAATAATTGTATCACAATGATAATATATTTTATGATATGCTTCAAGTTTTTTAACTTACACGAATAGCTTCTGCGGCTTGCTCAGGAAAAGAAATTCTCATCATGATGTGACCCGCATGATGACCTAATAGAGTTAACATAAAAAATAAACATCATTGCATATAACCACAATCACTATCATTATGAATAATAAAAACATGTACACTGCTATTACCTTTCCGTTCACAAAAGTGGCACAAGTCAAAATCCGGACACTGCATACACTTGTATCTGAAACCACATACAGTGGTATCACAAATGTCACACACAACTCCAGTATGTTCCATGTGATGCATTAAAACAACTCCATCGTCATTTGATCCATTGCCGTTGTTATTATTATTTCCCGATTTGTCTCCGCCGTCCGATGAATTGGGTTGAGACGCTGTTTGAAAGGGCTGAGAGCTGGAACGTTGTGAGTCTGATTGATTCATGTTTTCTTTAGAAGGACCCCAAACTCCAAAATCCATTAGAATTTGTTTGAGTTAAGTAACGTTTTTCAAGTTCTGTGCATAAAAAATTTAACAAAATAAGTATTTTTCACAATACACTATGTAACCTACAAAGAAGATGCGAGAATTAACTAGTGCTAACAATATAACTGAAATTGCTTTTGTGAAAAAGCTTTCTTTGTCTAATTAAAAATGTGAACTGTATTGCTTCAAAATTTGAGTTTACAGAAAAGGAAATTCCTTTGTGTAAAACTTTCCAACTAAAACTAAACAGATATGGTAGACGCAAATTGTAAAATTAAAATGAACTCAAAATTGAAACTTCTACCCACCTGAAGTCAAAATGACAAACTGTAAACTATATCAATTATTTTAGGATTGATGTTGAACTATGGTTCTCGTTAGAACTACGCAACTGGAATGAAGACGATATTTTGGGAACTCCAGTATTTAAGTAAAGCAAAATAATGCAGAATCATTACAATCGTTAGCAGTCTCATACACAACGTTGAGTCAGAAATATTATGTATACACACTACTCATGCCAGTCATCATGAGTGTGCAAGTTGCACTTAGAAACAATAGATAACGAAGCGTACACTCGCACTCACTGTACACAAGTGTTGTATAAACCATAGTAGATCACATATAATACATGTACATGGTAGTATGAAGCTTTTTAGGTTATTGCATCAACTTGTTTCGTATGCATTTAAAAACGTTCTCTTTAAAGCTAAAGCTGCTGCTGTCCATCTAGCCATCTACTCAAACCACAGCATTCGAAGTATACACACTTACATACACTACCTACTGATAGAATGTTGTGGAACAATGTGGAATCTTACGATAGTTCACTTAAAATATGCAACTTTGAATGAATTAATAGTAATACAAATAGTATAAGAAAATGGAAATATAAAAGTTGTATTTATACAACTTTTATATTTCCATTTTCTTATACAAATTAAATATCATAGTGACATAGTAAGGTAAGTAATAAATAGTACAAACTTGTGTGTAGTACACAAAGGTAAACATAAAGAGAAGGTGGAAAGGGTTGAAATAAAATGTAGGCAAAAGGTGCACCATGCATAGATAAATTACACTTTATCAGTTACAATATATAACACAGTGTAGTTGTACATATTATGTGCTTGGATTATATTAATATTTTAAGCTTTTCTGCTATATTATACCTATCACTGCACCGTGCTTCTATTTAAGTGCGTAGTTAGCTATTATGATAAAGTAAAATAAATACTATGCAAGTATTATTATCACGAACGCTAAATATATTAATACCGATGCGATTATGCTTGTCATTGTGGATGTGACTTTTCTAAACACGGAAAACGATTTCTATTGGTATACACAGTAATCGTACAGAAAATGTAAGCTAAATTGTAAACGTTGATATAATACATACATGTAGGTAGTAAGTACATGTTTGCGTAAGATAGAAGAAAAGTTTTCATAATATTCCACTTTCATGTATCTTAATTATAAAAGCTTAAAAAAGATTCGTCCGTTTGTTTGTGATATATTTTCCTTTGTCAAGAAAGACAAAAGGATTGTATTAGCGTGACATGTGTATTTCTTCAGCCAAGTATCAACAATATATGGCAATTATAAACAAAACCAAACCACTTAAAAATTACGAACTGTGACTCGCTTTACACAGTTTATATCGCTATAGTACTTGGTTTGGTATGAGCTAAAGTATATAATATTATAAGCAATGAACTCAATCCTTCATATCGAGACTAAAGACCACTAGCAGACTAGTATACCTAACTACTAAATACAATAATGACCTATGAATGACCTACGGACGGGGAAGCAAAATTAAAAATGTGATATGCTTTGATTTACATCAAAGCGAGTAGATATTTCATGTACATAAGATGCTTCACACTACAACATAAATGTAGTTAAGATCTATGAAACGCTTTTTCATATAATTATACAAATACGAATTCGAATATATTTTGTTACACCTACTTCAAACAACATTCATTCAACTACCGACCGTTTTCACAAAACAAAAATGAGCTTAAAATTGATCTACGCTGACCATGCATTGAATTGAGGCATTAATCAAACAACTAAATTAACTAATTTAGTTAACTTGGATGTTCATTTCAATGTAAATCTGTTGTAAAATGTACTTTGGCATATAATGTACATAGTTTAATAGAGGAAAATATTATACAGCAAACTGGTATGGTATAATATATGGTAGGTCATGAAGGAATGGGAATGACTCATAGTCATTGGACTCAAATAATAAAGTATTCTCACCTTGATAAAATATGATGTTAAATGTACGTTGTACACCAATGAGAATATTATGACTCATCCACATTTTCTACATCCACCACACAATTCACACAAACACAACAATACAAATCAGTACCTATCACCTATAGCCTATATTATGCACTAATGTTTAATGCACTTGAACGCTATGAATTACATGTATACACAACTAACTTTTTATGCTTTAACTACATAGATTTCACAATAAATCATACTATTTCCACAATGTACTAATCTGTCTGTAACTGTATACTGAATTAACTAAATAATTAATGATTTACAGAGCCGTAACAAAACAACCATGTACGGCAAAGAGAAAAATGTGCTGGTCCGGTCGGAGAGGTAAATTAAAAATTCGATAAATCTTGTAGACCATAATTATTACTGTACTTATTATGAGGTAGAAATGAGCTTAGTATTCCTAACCCCTTATCCCAAAAATTCGCCCAAATTAATCTTAAATGAATAAAATTGCAATTTTGCGTACTTTTAAGGTAGTATACATTTGGAATTTTGCATACTTTTATGTTAGTATAAAATTGAAATTTAGGGGAGGGGGTTTTGCCGGCCCGGTTAGGTCACCAAATTGCACTATTTTTACCAAATAGTGATTACAAAATGTTGGTAGCAGTTTGCCCCAGCACAAATGACATTGGGTGGGCAGCCCACAGCACAGCCTACAACTGTACTGAGGCAAACTGCTATAATTGTGAAGATTTATATTTTCCATACATGGTCGGTCAACCGAGTTTTTGAGCTACAATGTTTTACAAAGTCGGTTTTAGATGGAACGCTCAGCTCTTTCGGGAAGTCAAGTCAAGTCTATACTTCCCCTACTTCTCAGCGACCGAAATTTAGGATCTTGTTTAAATAGGTATTTATTAGAGGTGGCAACAACGAGACGAGCCTGGTCGTTTTCGAGCCGAGCCGGATTTTTTAGTGTTGGAGCCGAGTTCGAGCCAAGCCTTAATAAGTCTATACTCATTAGTAAAAATATGATGCCTTAAACTAGATATTAGTTAATACCAAAAAAAGATAATATAATTTATATACATAATAACTAGAATAAAATATTTTAGACCAGTTTAAATTCAATTTAAAGGATTTTTTTTCCTATTTTGTGGAGTTCGAGCCGATTTCGAGCAGATAATTTTCTAGCCGAGTTCGAGCCGAACCTAACTTTTTCGAGTTCGAGACGAACCTAACTTTTTACTAAATCGAGTTCGAGCAGAACCTAATTTTTTACTACTAAATCGAGTTCGAGCAGAATCTAACTCTTTAATGTTGCCTGCAGCCAACTTCATCAAAAAATTCTACGCAGGGCAAAGCCAGACTGATTTTTTGTTGACGAAAAA